>JAHBMJ010000085.1:2500-19949 GCA_018398765.1 Chromera velia | reverse complement strand
CCCCCCCCCAAAAGACGGGTCGCCGTGCCGAAGACGCACTTCGTTCGTTTCACCTTGATCAAGCTAGTCTCCGTTGGGGGCCTTCATTCGTTAGTTCATTGATTCTTTTGTCTCTCTTTCGTTCTTTCTTTCTGTTTTCTTGCCCCGCTTCTCTCTGTTCTTTTCATTCCTGTTCTGTTGACTGGTCCTTGGTTGCCATGCAGACAACAGAAGAGAAGAAGCGATGGAGTGGTCGGATTGGCTGCCGGCCGGTTTGCGTCTGCTGACATGATAACATCACACGACGGGACTGACTGTATCAGCTCTGCCGTGTTTTTCCCCCGAGGGGGGGGTTGGCGGCCGCCCTTGCTCTTCTTTCCCCTTCCGTCTCGTCTACTATGTACAGATCTCGAGAGACTGGAAGGCAGGTAAGAGACGGGAACGATCTGACAGCAGTTCGCTGGGAGCGAGGAGACAGACGGTGTATGCGCGTTTTGTGTTTTCTGTGTCTTTCAGTGACAGGGCCGTGGCGACATCATTGGCGACATCATTGGTTTGCAAAGGTGGATGGGTGAGTGACTCGATCCGTGAGTTTTGTTGGACAAGACACTACCTGCATGAGGCACGTGGCTTCGAAGTCACTGTGCATGTGTGTATGTATGTGTGTGCGTGTGTGTGTGTGTGTGTGTCTGTGTGTGTGTGTGTGTGTGTGTGGCATTTTCAGTGCCTCCGTCTGTTTGCGTCCTGTGCTCCATCCATCCCACATCTTGTGTCCCCTCCTTGCAACCTGCACCACCGATCGTCTCTATCCGCATTCCCTATCGTCCGCATTTGAACGTTTTCTGTCTGAAGATTCACTGCAAAGGGAGCAGCCAGTCAGTCAGTCGGTCGGGGTATTTGAAACTGCAGCCTGTACTCATCCACGAGACCTCCCGGGAAAAAGTGCGAAGCAACAAACGCATTAAGTGGATGAAGCAGCCTGTCAGCATGTGTGTGTGCGTGTGTGTGTGCGTGTGCGCGCGAATATTGGGAATGCCTTTCCTGTAAGTGGACTCTATATCTTTTACCCATCCATCCTTCTTTCGTTCCCTTTGTAGACCGAGGGGACACACGGCAGTCAGTGCTAACGGAGTGACTGTGCCGACCCTCATGCAGACATGATCCTTTCTGCCTGTGCGAAGAATACCTTAATTGTCGATTAAATAAGAACCGTGCGTGCGTGCGTGTGTGTGTGTGTGTGTGTGTGTGTGCACTGACCGAGGCACATACACACACTTGGTCTATTTGGGAAGAAGGAAGCTCCCAGGATTGTTGTCAGAATTGAATTGCTCATCTGTGGTTTGCCGGCTTGATCGAAGAAAACCGGCTGCATGGTATGGGGGGGGCATAGATTCCTGTCTGTTAGTGAACTCAAGGAGTCAGTTACATTCATGGTCAGGTGCATCCACGTCGATTCCACGATCTTGCATTCCTTCTTCCTTGCTCTTTTGACTGCCGAGCTGCATGCATGGTTACAGTGCCCTGAATTGCTTACACAATCGTTTTGCGATTCGAAGATGCAAACTAGTTTATAGGAAATCGATCATAAATCGATCCGCATCCATGTTAAGCCGTGCCTGCGCTGGCTATAGTGCTGAGCGCTGAAGCACCGTGACGGTCGATATCTTCATTTTCATTCATCGCGGTAACCATCAATCTATCACTCGCAATTAAAGCTAGAATTGAAGCCACAGTGTTTATCACAGGATCTAGGTGTATGTAGGTTTATGTGTTCACTGTTGATCTTATATAACTCCTTAAATTTACTACTAAATAATTAAGTCTAAATTAATTTTACTGGACTTTGATGGAGCTAGCTGGAATCACATGTTTAATACAGAATAGGACTAGGACTCACTATAGGAATAGGATTAATGCGTATGCATGTTGAAGTTCCGGGTTGTACCTCATCCTAGACCCCATTAGATACCCCCTCCCACGGTCACGGCGCGGTGCACTACCACTGACATCTGTCGGCTTCCACCTTCCTATATAGGTACCTTCATAAAACTAAGTATAAGAAGGGGGGTTTAGGCTCTTGAATTCCTAGTTAAATTCTCTAAAAAGTGGGTTAGAGATCTAAAAAAAGGAATTTAGAGGCATATTGGTATATAAATAGGTACATAAAAAAACTAGGAAAAAACTATAAGTTCTAGGAAGGTCCTACTTAGCATTTTTAGCATAGAACATGATGGCAAACGTATTTCTAGCATATTCTAACACCTATATACAGCAGAATCTTCTCCTAAATATAGTATGGAAAATGTAGTGTCAGTGACCTAGGTAGTGATGAACTCGTAAAAAAAGAAAAAGGGATTCAGAGCTATAGATCAAGAGTCCCATTTGAAGAAATCACATCTTGCGGAGGGATGTCCCGCTTTGCCATCCGGTCTTGCGCAGACCCAGAAAAGCCTGCCTTTGTTTGGCCCCTGCCTGAGCACCTTCCTCCGCACACAAGGTTCGCTGTGACGTTTGCAAAGAGGGGCAATGTGGATAGTCTCGAGGTACAAGGCTCGCTCCTTCGGGGAGAGAAAAGAGAGCAGCTCTGCAGGAACTGCACGTTCTCGCGCTCGTGCATTCTCCCGTTGCCTCGCCATGAGCATTGTCAAACCATCAGTAGCGGGAGCAGCGGAGGAAGAAGGAGAAGACGCGGAGGACGCCACCGGCCCTGAGGAGTTGGAGGAAGAAGAAGGCCCTTTCAACTTCCCGCCTGGAGCGGCTGACAAACAAGATGAGAAAGCAGCAGAAGAACAGGAAGAGGAAGAGGAGAAAACAGAGACCCCTGTGAGAGACGCAGAAGGTTCGGATGTACCTGACGTCTGGGTGCACGTCTGGTAATCGGGATCAGAGAAGACCCGGTGATCTCGTTCGGACGGATCTACTTCTTTCATTTGATGCTGCGATGATTCTTCCATTTGCTTTTCCCTCTCCCCTTCCTCTTTCTCTCGACCTTTCTTGACCTCACACGTCTCCATGCATTCATTCTCGTCATCTGCCGTCAAGTCGACAACCATGTGGGGGGCATTGTCAGAAGATGGTAGGATGCGTGCGTCAGCTACACCTCCCTTCTGTGCATCTTTACCCCTCCCCCCCCCGTTTGTCTTTGGCTGTCCGAAAAAGCATTTCAGAGTAGCCTGACGGATCGTTCCTTTTTCTCCCTTTTTTCCTGCTTCCCCCACTTTCCCCTTGTATCTCTTTGTATCTTGTACACAAACACCTCTTGACGAGTCCAGGTGTCGTTTCACTTTTCCGCCTGCCACCCCCCCATCAGTCCCCTTTGTGGCTTTCTGCTGGACACCGCCGATGCCCTCCCTTTTGCTGCCGTCTCCGGGAGAGAAGGGATCATCATCTGCGGTGTCAGCCCGATGTGCATGAATCTCTTTCTGCTTTTCTTGCACGACTTCTACTCTCTTGGGTGCCCCCTGCTTCCCGTGTTTCTCCTCTTTCTCTTTGTCCTCCTTCTGCTTCCTGACGAGGAAACCAGAGAGACGCCCCTGCCTCTTGCGTGCCTCTGGCAAGAACGCGGCGCACAAACGGGGCAGAGAGGGCCCACATGCCCCACCGAATGAAGAAGGCTCAATTTGCCCCTGAGGGTCTTTAAGGGTTCCATCTATCTCAGTGCCCTTCACGGCACTGTGTCCCAGAAACGACAGGGAGGAAGAAGAAGCAGAAGCAGAAGAGGAAGAGGAAGAAGGTGAAGCCGACAGGGGGCAAGGGGGAGGACGGCAGAGGAGTGCTTCATCGAATGAGGCAAAGACGGGGCAATGGTCCGAACCCTGCACGAACAACAGAAGGAATACAAGAGAGAGAAAGAAAGGAAGGAAAGAAGGAGATAGACATGGCGATTGCCTCTCTGTCTACTCAATCAATCAACCGCCCTTCCCAAAGCGAACAGGCCGACCGTCTCTTCTCTTCGTTTCCCCCCCTGTCCAACACATGCAGTGCTGCGTTTCGCCTGTGCTCTCTTCACGGGGTGAAATCGAAGACGAACATGGAGATTCATTCAACATATTTCTGACAAAGGTTGCGGTACCCACCTTCACATCTTGCTGCACATCGCAGAAGCGAAGAAACCGCCCAATACTGTCCGCCTGTGTGTCTTCCTCCCTGATCGATACCCCCTGTGCTCCTTCTTCATTTGTCCCCTCTTTGTTCGTCTCCTGAGGAGCCGTGTTTGACCCAGAGACCGACCGCCCGTCTCCCCTCCCCACCAAGATCAGGTCGATCCGAGAGCCAAAATTTGTCAGGCGCGCCCCAGTCATCTGCCAAAATAGAGGAGAAAGGGAAGGAGGAGAACATGAAGGCATGCACACACACACACACACACACACACACACGAACGCACACACACACACACACACACACACACACACGAGGAAAGCGCCAGTCGTTCGGAAAACAACGGGGGGTGATTGAGAAGGGCCGAAAGGAAGCCCCACGGAGAGAGACACCCACAGCTCTAGAGCAAGACAGTCCAGAGAATACAACCAGCCCCAACAGCTCCCTATGTACCTACCTGACTCCAACAAGTGAAGGCTCCCCTTCTGTGCGGATGAAAACGACGGAAGGCGTCTTCAAGACCGTCGACTCTCAAGACGGCACTCAGCCAGCGCCTGCCGGGCCCCCAATCCTCTTCCGCAGTCTCCTTCTCCACTTCTTTTTCAACGATCACTTCCACCACCTTGTTTTGCCCTCTCTTCTCCTGGGCCTTCTTTCCCCCCCTTTCCTCTCCCGCAACACACAAACTCTCAGCGACCGCTTTCTGACCTCTGCGGTTTGTCTCTGTCGTGTCACGCCCCCCACCCTGGATGCCCAACGGTCCCCCCACAGCCGAACCCAAGACACCATCATTTCTCGCACTGTCCAGGGCGGACACTCTGGCATTCACATCGCCTACAAGGATCACCTCCTGCCCCCGCTTCTGAAGAGCTCGCACGCACAGGCGGAGGGCCCCGTAGAACACTGCCCGAAACACCTGACGATTCTCCCCAACCCGCCGAAGCCATGCCCCGACCCCAGACGCACGCTCTTCCTCGCTCTGTCCCGAAGGAGCAACGAGAGATGGAGGAGTTTGGCCCTCTTCCTTCGAGACACACACTGCAGATGCGCCCTCCGAGGTCGCATTCAGATCTTGAAGCTCGTCTCGTTGGGCAGGGCAGTAGACGTTCAGCTGCAGGAGACATGCAAGCAGAAACAAAGAAAGCAGATATACAGGAACACCCCCTCTTGATCCACACGTACACTGAGATGCAAACATCGATGCAAGATGGAGATGAGAGTGACGTCATCCAGCCTGACTGACTCACTCATTGACTGTCTGCCTGTCCGACTAACTTGCTCACTGAAGACTAACTGTGCCTGGCCGACTGACAGATTCGCTGCCCCTCTGACTGTCTGCCTTTTGACTGACTGACGAGAGCAAATCGTGAGAACTCCAGAGTCACCGCCCGGCCTTCCTCGTCAACCTGTCGAGAAGAGATCGGGGGTTCCCATCCGCCGCCCCCCTCAAAAAGCCCTCCCATCCCAGTGTCGTCAATATTTGTGTTCGTCCGAGCGGATGTGCTGGCCACCTCACGGAGGGACTTGGCAAGTGCCGGGTCTCCCAATTCTTCGACCGACTGCAGAAACAGTTCTTCGTAAGATACCCCGAGTTCTGCTGCACCCCACAAGACGCCCTCCCTCGCATCGGAAGGGAGTTCCCTCAAGTCCTGTCGGCAGAAAGTGGCAGTCCCCGAGAACCCCCCAGAGACTGCGGGACCTCTGTTGAGAGAGTAGAAGGCGTGCCAGCCTGGCGGCCTGCGTGTGCATGTATGCTCATGGATTCATATTCCAATCGCATGACTCAGACAAAGAAGACTACAAAAAAAAATCAACGGGGGCATCGTGAGATAAGAAGACGAGAGAGAACCAAGCCTGAGGCAATGCAGAAGGAAAGGGAACCATATTCAGTTCATCTCCAACAAAAGGAGGAAGGAAGTAAGGGAGAAAGGGACATCCAGGTCGGACGAAAACAGATGAAGCCAAAAATCCGCCGATGAGAGAAACAAATCCTGGTGAAAAGAAGGACCCAGGGAAGGAGGCAAGAAAGGAAGAAAGGAAAATCGGGAGGGAGGAAGGAAGGGAGGGAGACTCACTCACTTGCAGAGATCTGCGTCGAGGGCTTCTCGTTGCATTTTCACCTCCTGTGTTCATTCATTCGACAGCATTGAGAGTCCACACCCTAATTGACTCTCACACTCACTCGGAGACGTTTTAGAAAAAGCAGCGAAAATGAGAAAGCGTGTAGACGCTGTGACGGGGTAGAGGGCCCTTTCTTTTTTCTGACCGGCCGGTCCTTTTTGTTTTCTCTCGATCAGCTCGAGGACGGTGCTTTGAGGAGGTGAGAAGCAGCCAAGGAAGAGGCTGAACGTCAAACAAGACGGTGAAAAGATCTTACAGTGTGTGTAATGGGGCGATCCGTTAAATGATTCTAATCAAACAAGCACCAGCGATCGAGGTACTCCTCACTTTGCTCTCAGATTTCTTCTCCGAAAAGCCCATTTCAGTCGGTCACCGAACGATGTTTGTCCGATCATTCCCCCTTTTTCATGGACCCGCGGCACTTCCTCACAGTTCAAACTGCACTCCG
This sequence comes from Chromera velia, assembly GCA_018398765.1. Lineage (NCBI taxonomy): Eukaryota > Chromeraceae > Chromera > Chromera velia. Next base: position 13,303 of record JAHBMJ010000085.1, on the reverse strand, counting down.
AGATCACATACGGGTTCCAATCGCGCTCTAATACGCCCAAACAAACCCGCACTAATGATGAATGAGGAGAATTTGTTCGACTACTTTCCTTCCTGCTAGCTGCTGACCTGTATGCAGACAATTGCGGCAGGAGGGGAAAAGGAGCCAAGGAAGAGATGCAGCTGATTTCTCTGTAGCCCTCGTCTGTTTGGTTTGGTGAGGAAAAGAGGGGGGGGGAAGGGGGTGCATTTACAGATCATCGATGCATGCCAACATGAATAAAAGGAAACACAGCACAACGGTTGTAGTCGCCGGTGGCAGGCCGGGAAGAGAGATGTGGTAGGAGGGAGAAGCGCCCGGAGAGGAAGAGACGGTGGCTGCAGGGAAGCAGTTGGACACCCGCACCGGAGCTGACCTCTTCAGAATGGCAAGCAGCCCGTTCACGTTGAATGTGTACAGATTAACGATGCCGTCTCCGTCCATTTTGATTCTCACACGCTCCTCACGTTCCTTCCAACATCACCCACAAATCGATTTTCAACACGCTTTTCCTTGAGAAACGCATGGAGTCGATTATTCGGGCAAGGACTTTTTTCTGTGTGGCACTGCGAATCACAGCCGATGGGCCCCCCTGGGTCGCTCGAGGAGCATTATTCGATTGTGGTGGCAATGGTGTCGTAACAACATGGGCAATGAATTTACTTCGCACAAACCACTTTTTCCACTTCTCTTTGACTGCTTCACCCTGGACCCTGGACGTCACATACCAAGAATAGCATGGACGCGCATTTGTGTTCTGCCATTGTTCTGCCGTTAGATTCTTTGATGGTCTCCTTTCACTGGAGAAATTCACCGTAGGTCGCCGTCTACACGCAAGTTTGCGATAGTTTGCGATATTTTGCGATAGGTGGATTTGCGAGCTGTTTTGACTCGGAATGGCTCGGAATGGACTCATGCACCCGCTCGCCCCCGGGCCGGCCGGGCCGTCTACGATCGTCAGTTATAATTGTAGATCATCATCGTATATACGTCTACACAGAGTATATGAATATACTTGGTCCGCTGAGTTGGTGTGCAAAGTTGCCAACTGATGACCTGCAGCGGTGACACGAACATGACCATGCTGTTTGTATTCGATTCCCCATTCTGAGGAGATGTGTGTCCCGCTCGTAGACATTTGCTTCATCGAACGAGCAACAGTAGATTTCTATTAATATTGTTTGCCTTCTTAGGTGCTTCACGTTAGTTGTTGTACACGTTCTCATTTGTGCCAGCTTTTTCGAACCCTCGCCTAAGAGTTTCTTGACCAGCTTGTAAACTTCTGCACCATCGAAGTGCAATTGAAAGTGAAGCGGCATGGTTCCAAATAATGGACTGCCCCCTTCAAGTCTCGCTGTACTGCTTTTCAGTTTTGCCGTCTCCTGTCTCCTGTGTGAAGTAGAAAGTTTTTCCGTTGAGGGAAAGGAAGGCCTCAGATTTGCGCCTCGTACATCCCAGATGACGCTCCGGTCTTTTCCCGCGCTTTATTCTGTTGTTCCTGAAAAATCCGCTTCCTCGACTCATTCCGGTACCCTACCCTTCAGCCCGGAAGAGAGCGACTTCAAAAAGAGGCCGTTGGAGACGGTACTGCCTCCAAACCTGCACGCTTCGTACGTGTTATTTCTGGAGAGGGAGAGACATGAGGGGCGACTCGGGCTTCTTGGCAGTGCATCAAAGGAGCTTTCCTTGGAGTATCTGATTGAACAGGAGGAACAGATCTGGAGCCAGGTGCCTGAGGCTTTGGAAGAGACGCTTCAAAGAGACGAGACGGACTTCTCGGATGTCATCGGGCCATTGCTCTTGATGTTCTCCGGGGCCGGGGCCCTCACTTTGGCATCCATGTCTGCCTTCTCGGGCCAGCTTGACGATCCTTCGAGTGTGGTCACATTGGAACGCCAATTTGGTTTCTTCTCTGCTTTCTTCGCCGCTCTGGAGCTCATCGATCAAGAAGGGTTCGCGGGTCGGTTCGCTGACGTTCTCTCGCGTCTCCTGTTTGCCTCGAGACAGAGAAGAATCGTCGTGCATGAAGCGGGGCATTTTTTGGTCCTTTACCTGCTGGGTGCCGCTGTGTTAGGGTACTGCCCGTCTGTGAGTAACCCTGTCGAGCGCCTCCTGAGACCTTGCGTCCTCGATGGAAAGGAAGTCGCAGCAGGGGTGACGTCTCTTTTATGGCGATTTGACAGGGGTGAGGCTGACTCAGAGGCGGAAAAGGGGCAAAAAGATCGTGCTCAGGGCAAGCCACGACTTCGGCTGATGCCTTCAACGAGACTGTCCCCTTGCATGATGAACGATTCAGTGCGTATAGCTGTATGCCTTGTTGCACTGTACGGCGGCATCGCTGCAGAAGGCCTTTTTGAAGGCAAGGTCAAGGGGGGCAAGTCGGATCGGGCAGCGGTTGCAGAAATTGTGAGAGAATTGGAGGGGAAAATTGACCACAAAGCCATGAGTGAAACAATTGGTCGGTTATCTCCGAGCATTACATTAGGGTCTTCTGAAACGAAAAAACTGTGCAAGGCTGCGTTGGGCTTTTCAGTTGTCCTTCTGCAAAGTCACACGCAAAAGTTTTTGCGTCTGGCCACCGCCCTGAGAGAAGGAAAAAACCTTTATGAGTGTTTCTGTGTGATAGAGAATAGTTAAGAACAGTTTATCGCATGAGTTTCTAAATCAAGCGCTGACGCAACCCAGGACGTACGTACCAGGACGCAACTTACCCTCGCAGGCTATGAGCGAATATTCTACCGAATATTATATGCCAAATAGCATATAATGCACAAAAATTCAAAGAAGAAAAGATATTTTGGTAGGTCTGTAAAATGTCTGACATTGTCTGTAAAAATTTGAATTCTAGGTGTCGGGCCTGTCGGCTAAAGAAAAAAAATAATCAACTAGAAGAAAATTTCAAGAACTATTATTTTTTTTTTTGTTTCTTTCTTCTTAGCAACCCTCTAGTTAACAACAGTTGTGCAACACATGAACAACACTTTGGTGACTTAGCCTAGCAGGCTAGGATTTAGCATAGCACAGTACTTAATTTAATAATAATAAATTTTAACAACAGTTGTTTAATATGATTGTTTGACTGAAAAAAAAAAGTTTGAAGGAACTAGTGAGGCCCCCGACTGTGAGAGGATTTTTTTTTATTGATTGATTGATTGATAGGTTCCGTACTAGGCCTTCCCGCTATGTTTTCTTTACGAGGTCTAGTCCAAATTAATCTACATTTTATTATTTTAAAATTTGTGTTAATTAAATTAAATTAATGAGCGCCACGGTGTGTTATTCAACTTAACACCACGCGACTTCAAGTTAATTAGATTAAAGTTTACAGCCCATTCAAGTTCAAATTAGTGGTCTAGTTGGTGGTGTATACTAGGTGGTGTCTAGGGTGGTGTAGTGTGAGTCATCATTAGAATTCAAATAATAACTTTAGTAATAACTTTTGAATCACATTTCTTATTGCATTTCCGTTGCGCCATGTTGCCAGTGATTGAGCTTCATCAAGTCTGGTTGCACTCAGGCTGCCGTGTAATATGCATACAGCGTGTATGCACCAACTGTTACAAAAAGTTAGCAAGAAAGTTGGTTGAGTCACAAGAAGGGGAGCGGTTTAACGAGCAGCTTAGAAAACAATCAGACGGTTCAAATCTCTGCACATGACGTACTGCGCACATGCACGTCGATGAGGACGTCTACATGCCAGCTAGTGCGATGCTTCTAATTCGTCTTTTTCGATCGTTGGTCGATCGATAAGAAAAGAGACTCGATCAGCCGGCGACCAATCAGGCGTGGAAAAAGAATTTGCTGTAGATTGACTGTCGACTCAGTGACAGTAGATCAATCGTTGAACTTGAATGAATAAAATTTATGGCCCAAAATTGAATCATGGCATCGATCATGCTGCACATGCATGCGGATCGACAGCTATGGGGTAGTCAACGAATCGCTGACGTCTCGATCCGTTCTCTCTCTTTTTCTACAACTGGCCCTAAAGTTGCATGGCGGTCCCTTTGTTCATTTCCCTCTGAGACTCCCACCCTTCCCTTTCCCTTCCTGATTAATTTCTCTATGCATTAGTCAATTTGTCTCCCCCCCTTTTCCCCTCGGAGATCTGATTGATCATTGCATTTTCTTCCAAATCATTGACCCCCGATCTTGTCTTTCCCCCTTTTTCTTCATGCAGACAAACATACCATCGATGCAGAATCCCATCGATCGATCGATCGATCGATCACCCTCCCGACTGTTCCTTCATTCCGTCTCCACCCGTCCCCTCACCGAGCAAGCTGGTAAGTCCGGTCCTCAACAAGGATCCCGGAGGTAAGGGGAGAGCCAAGACCGAGCTAGAGGGCCAGCCTGGTGACCCATTCAATCAATCAATCAATCAACTCGTTGAATCTAATTAGTGAGTGAATTCTTCCCACCCGATTGACCTCTCGTCGCTCCTGATGGGACGTCTGGACCAAACCTCCTTCCTTGCCTCCGTCTCCGATCGAGCGGAAGGCAGTCTCCATAAAGGAAAAGGAGAAGGAGAAGGCATGCAAGGTCAAGCTTACATGCACACGGACATACAACTGTTCGAAGGGTATGAGATGAACATGAAGAGAGAGAGAGAGAGAGAGAGAGAGAGAGAGAGGGAGAGAGAGACAAGAAAAGTGGTTTGCGTTACCCCAGTTTCTGCTGTTTCTCAATAAATCCATCAATTTGTCCGTGTGTGTGCCTTTCTTTCCAGTTGGCTGATTGTACTTATTCAAACGAGCTGTCACGCTGTCTGTGTATTTGAAAAGAGGTTTAATAACCTGATTATCGAATGCATCTGGCTGATCGGACATTTGAAGCACACGGCATGAAATTCAAATTACATTACCCAAGGAAGCAGTCACTCATACAGTGAGTCGCTGACAGGAAGAAAGGAATTAAGGAAAGAGACGATCCCGAGCCCCCTCTCCTCTCCTCTCCTCTCCTTTCCTTTCCTTCAATCTGATGGATCGATCTGATGGATGGGTGGATGGGTGAGCAAAGAAAGAGAAGCCAAGAAAGAAAGAAAAAAAGAAAGAAAAAAGCAAGCTGGGTTGAATTAACCCATACGTCATCTTTCCTCCCTCTTCCTTTCTTTCTTTCTTTGCGCAACATCGACACTTCCTTCCCCTTTTCTTCCTTTGTTCCTTCGTCTGTCGCCCCCCTCGTTTCCCCCCTCCCTTTGCTCTGCAGCACCAAACAAAATCTGGTTGCAACCTAAACAGAGCAGCTCAATCAATCGGTAAATACGAAGGAACCCACCAAGCCTTTTAGAAACTTCACGTTTTCCTCTTCTTTTCTTGTACTTGTACTCCTTCCCATACCCCACCCTTCTACAGCGATGCGCTCTCGTCCTTTTCTTCGCTTCCCCTCCTGGTCGTACACGTTCTTCCAAAGTGTATGATAGACACCAGGCAGGTAATTTTGATGTACGTGTCAGGTTACATGCATCGTGTCATTGTACACAGGCAGACTCAGGATCGGACGAGGGAGTCTTTCTCTCCCTCTCTCTCTCTCTCTATCTATCTATCTTTGCCAGGCTCACAAGCGGCCAACGAAAGAACGAAACAAGGAAAGGGGGCAAAGGTTCGTTCGTCCTTCAGTCCGGTCCTTTCACGCCGAACGTGTCACACACACACACACACACACACACACACACACACAGAGGCAACTCCACAAGACTCAATTTTCTCTCTCCTTTCCCAAGATCCCCCTGCCGCTTAGATACCGTCCTTACACTGCAGTTCTTGCAGGGCATTTCCGAAAGTCGTGCTCTCTTCGTATGCAACGCGAAACTGTCCCTCTGTCCCCCATGTGATCCCTGCTGCGTGACTGCAGGGATAACCCGCGACCTCCTCATAGTACCTGTGGTTCCATCCGGACCCGTCCTCCATCGCGCTAAGGTTGTCATCCGAAAACCCTCCGTCCTCATCTTCGTCTTCGGAAACTTCGGAGAGATCGGAACGGTGCGGATGGAACCTGCCGTGCGCTTTTCGGGACATTCCGGGGCCCGTTAGATCATGTGTGGACTCTCTATGGGAGTTATAGATCCAGGCAGAGCCACTTGCTGCTCCAAGGGGAGATGAGGAGAACTGCGGCAAGCGCAGGGTCTCTTCATCAATCTTGCAAACGTGGTCTACCATTCTTGCAGGCTCGTCGGATGAATTGACGGAATCAGAATGCGCAGAGCCTGTAACTGTTCTGTTTGCAGGGAGGTGAACGGACCCTCCAGACGAGTTTGTTCTCATGTCTGTGCTGCAAGAGAACTCTGTGCCGTTGAACTTCTCCTCCTGACTCAGCTCCATTCGGTGTAAATTTGCTGCCACCTCATCTGGCTGGAGTTGCAGCTGTATTTCCCGAACGGAAAAGCAGGGACGGGCATCAACGACTTCGTAGATGATTTGTGCCTCTCCATCTTTTGGCCGGTCTCTCTTGCGATTGCGCTGCTGCTGCCAGTAAACATAGACGGCTACGCCAACTAACAAGAGAGCACAAAGCACCAAAGACAGAATAAGCAACATGCTTCAAAAATTGGCCGGACCAAAAATGACTGAGTCCCTCACTCAGTGCACGCCAATCTCTGTCTGATCGATATGTTTGGGTTTTTCCGACACTTGACTCCTGCGCAAATCTTTCCTCCTGATGAGCTTTTGTTGACTGGGTGGGAAGGGAGAACCTCAGATGGCTCGCGATCTTGGCTGAATTGAGCCAATGTCAAGCTAGCTCTTCTTTTCGTATACGTGTGATTCGATCATGCATGCAGCGCGACATGCAGGCGGCTGGCTGAAAAAAATGCATGCTGCATTTTATTCGATCACGTCATGAAAGGCCCTTCTCCTGATTCTAGCAAAATCCACATAAACTTTTGTGGTGGGCGTACGAGCGAGCCAACCCGTCGCACTGTGATCTGAATCCAAGGCAATCATCCATACGTCATTTGAATGGGAGGTGGTGCGAGTACCCCGTGCGAAAGTCTCCGGCCCGAACTGAAAGTGCCCCTCAAGCATGCAGCGTATTTGCGGGACCAATTTAAAAAATGTAACTAATACAGAGAGTCTGCTCGGATGGCAGCTCCGAGCTCTTCAAAATAAGAATGTATTGTAGCCTACAGTGGTTTTCACAGTGTATAAAATTAGTTTTTAAAAAATATTTTCGGTGATTTTCCTAAAGAAAACTTGAGTAATGTTGTTTTTTTTCGAGTCTGCATGACTTTCTCAATCAATCGTTGCCAAAGTGCCTGCATGCAGAAATTACAGTAGAACAGAGGTATATAGGTAAACAAACGTGACACACTCTACTGGGGACACATGCGTGCAATGTTCGATCCTTTCTGGAGCTTTGTAGGCCGGCTTTCAAACGCTACACGTGCTCTTGCAGAAGCCCAGACCTGACACATCTCGTCACAAAAGGCCATCTGGACACGTAGCGTGGACTACAGAAGCTTCAAGAGAACCCCCGAAGCGAAACGGAAGACAGCTTGTGAAGCACACCGAGTCCCCCCACAAAGGTAAGCCGCGGAGTTTCTGACCTTCGCCAGACAGACAGCGGCGTGCACGCGGCAGATGGCTTTCGCCGTGGTCCATGCCAGAAAAAAAAGAAGCACGATAGCAGGGGGCTCGTTCAAGGCTACGAAGAGGGCCATGCGTTCCCTTCATAACAATGACCGGAAGTTCCTCCTTTGCCTGCCCTTCTCTCTTTAGATAGACAAGCTCTACGTCTACATATCTGTTGCGCTGTGACTCGCGGTCCTCATGGTATGGGGAGCGGAAACTCGATGAGTTTGGTGCAGTAACAGCTTTTCGACGTGCTGGTCTCCTCTAATTGTCAGACAGCATCCATCTCGCACGGTTCATTGTCAAGCGACCGCTACCCTGGGTAGACAGAGTTTGCAACACTTGAGGCGTTGAATCTCGTCACAGGGTTGTGCCCCTCTCTCTCTAAAGGCATCGGCCTCTCTGACAGTCCTGTGTGCTCATCCACTGCAGACAGCCGCTCACCATGGTTCGTTTCTTTGCCGCTCTCTGCGCGGCTTCCCTCGGAGTCGCGAGGGTGAGCGGACAAGGAGATCCTTTCGGAGGTCAGCAGCAGCTCCCAGCTCCAACCCACTCACGCACCCATGCTTTGAATTCACACACACAACCTGAGACCGTGTCTTGCTGTGCTCTCTCGGCAAAGACAGCGGCGATCCGCAGAGGCATCCTCTCACTTCCCGCGCACGGCCGTTCTTTCTCACGTCACGTCACTTCACTTCACTTCACTTCACAGACTGCATGCATGCCAATGATCTTGGAGGCACCAGCCCTCACTCTCCCAAGTTCCAACCCCCCATAGCCCTCAGAGTAAAATTCAAGAAACAAAGAGAGGAGAAGAGAAGAGAAGAGAAGGGAAGGGAAACGAAGAGTGGAGCCTCTCTTCTGCTTCATATCAAGGAGGCAACACTCGAAGAGCCTCACATGTTTTGCTCACGCCGTCTGCCTGTCTGCCTGCCTGCCCTCTCTTGCTCATCTGGATGCAGGCGACGGTGATGGATACTGTTCTGAGTGGACTGTTCCGGCAGGCAGCGGGTACACGGTAGAGGGACAACTTCAGGTCAGTCGTGTACTTTTGTTCGCCGCTCTTTTTGCCTGCATGCATGCATGTGTGCCTGTAGGTGTGTCTGCCTCCCTATCTGCCTACCTGTCTGTCTGTCGGTCTGTGTGTCTTTGATCCTGTGCATCTGTGTATCTGTGTGTCTGTGTGTCCCTGTCTCCTTCTCTGTCTTCCCGTGCCTTGAAATCTCGAAACCTGCCTACGCGTCTGCCTACTCTCTCTCTCTCTCTCTCTCTCTCTCTCTCTCTCCACCTGTGTGTGTGTGTGTGTGTGTGTGTGTGTGTGTGTGTGTGTGTGTGTGTGTGTGTGTGTGTGTGTGTGTGTGCGTGCGTGCGTGTGTGCATGTGCATGTGCATGTGCATGTGCATGTGTAAGTGTATGTGTGAATTCATGCGTGCGTGTTGTTGAACCTGTTCAACTCTCTCTTCAGGTTTCACCGGGAGGAGATTTCACCAGGTCAGTGGTCTGTTTCGTTTTCCGAGAGAGAAAAAGGAAGAGAAGAAATGACACGTCATTTTTGCAGTTGTGGTCGATGTTGCTTTTTGGTCTGCCTGTCTGGAGGGTTCTCTCCACTCTGACTTCATCATGCTATAGAACTCTAGCTCTCTCTCTGCCTTGCTTACTTCATGAATGAATGGACGGCGGATCGATGCGTTGAGTGAACGAATCAGTCGATCGATGTGTGCGCGTAGATTTGAGGGAAAGTTGATCGTGAAGAAGGGAGGGGCCCTGAACACTACAGACACCTTCATTGGGACGATGACCCAAGGTAGGGCAGCACCGGGAGAAGGGAAGGGAAGGGGAGGGGAGGGATGGACATCTATCTGCCTGTATAGACGTCTGGTTGGTGTTTTGCGTGTGAGAGGGGGGGAATCGATCATGGGGATGTATGTATCAGTGGTGTGATTTTTTGCCTGTGAATGAGTTGAATAGGGTGACAACTTCTTCTTCTTCTTCTTCTTCTTCCTCCATCGGTTCTTGTACTACACGAGTCTTCCCGCTTAATTTTTTTCTTTCTTTCTTCTGCAGGCACTGAATGCCTTGACACGAGGACCCCTATTGGCGGAGGTTCGTGGATTGATGACGCCACCAATCTGCCCGCAACCTTTACAATTCCTGTAACTTCCGGTGGGTCTTGCTTGTGTCTGTCTACATGCTGTGTGGACAGGAAGGAAGGAAGGAATCATGATAATCTTTCTGGGTTGATGCTGATGCAAATCGACTTTCCGTCTCTAGACCTCCTCCAGAACTTCTTTCTCGGAAGAAGGAAATGTTGACGCTACATAAGAGTTTTTTCATTTGTGTTAAAAGCAATGAGGCTAAACTAGCACAGGAAAGGGAGACGACAATTTTGCGTGGACGTCCTCTTCATGGTTTGCCTGAGAATCTGAACTCTCTGCCTATATTCTCCATCGGCTTCTTCTTTTTCTTCTTCTCTCTTCCGCATGGTTCTGATTCTTTCGGTTTTTCTCTTTCTTCTCCAGAGTGTTTATCCTGCCCTTCCATGTTCTCTACTCTTCGCACACCCCTCGTCTGCTGTTCCCTTCTTCCTTTTCATTCCCCCTCTCGCCTGTCTTCTGCTGCACAGACACGACGGATGGCGTGCGTTCCTTCGACGAGAGATCGACCTACCAGGTGAGGCGGGGGGGTGCCTGTGGTGTGCGTCAGTCTAAGGAGGGGAAAGAAAGGTGCCTTCCGTACATGCTTCGAAGTCATACGCGGGGGGAGTTTTGAGGTATGGATATTGAGAGAGAAGGTGCAGGGGGGGGCGGATAAGAAGCTAAGCAGCCACGCTGTTTGTTTGAGAGAGCCATGCAGGCAGGATCTGTGAGGAGGGAGGGATGTGGTAGTCTGTCGATGCATGTGCAGGAATTGATTGTCTGCTGGATGCCGAGAATCGCAAATCTGCTTTATCAACTGGAGAGAAGAAAGAATTGGGTGGGGGAGAATTACACACAGGGAGAGCAAGAAAGCAAGACAGAAAGAAAGCAGGAAAGCAAGAAAGCAAGAAAGAAAGAAAGCAGGAGAGCAAGAAAGAAAGAAAGAAAGAAAGAAAGAAAGCACGAAAGCAAGAAAGCAAGAAAGCACTCCAAGAGACAGTCCCGTAAGAGTTTTTCTTTCCATCTTTTGTTTGCTCGTCAATTTTCTTTTGTGTTCTTATTGCTGTGTTCTTGTACTTGT
>JAHBMJ010000084.1:42308-57465 GCA_018398765.1 Chromera velia | reverse complement strand
ACACACACCGTACACACACACCGTACACACACACACCCACACACACACACACACACACACACACACACAGAGAGAGAGAGAGAGAGAGGCATGTGCCTTCGTCAGGCTGGGAGGAGCAATGCCTGACTCTCAGAGAAGTAGGGCGAAAGGCAAAATATATCAAAACACAGAAGTGTGGTGCCACAACAGCAAAGAGTGTGCGGTCCACCTCCGCATGAAAGACTCAACTAACCGCCTGTTCACTGACTGAGGGGTTTCATGGTTGAGCACCTGACTGCAGATTGGAGAGGACCTGCAACCCCCCGACAGAGGAGGAGACAGTTCGTCGAGTGGAATGGTTGGGCCCTCTCTCTCTCTCTCATTGTCTCCTTTCTCTTCTGGTAATTTTTTTGGCGCCTCTTTTGCCCCNGTACACACACACCGTACACACACACCGTACCCACACACCGTACACACACACCGTACACACACACACCCACACACACACACACACACACACACACACACCGTACACACACACACACACACACATACACACACACTCACAAACACCGTACACACACACACACACACACACACACACACACACAGAGAGAGAGAGAGAGAGAGGCATGTGCCTTCGTCAGGCTGGGAGGAGCAATGCCTGACTCTCAGAGAAGTAGGGCGAAAGGCAAAATATATCAAAACACAGAAGTGTGGTGCCACAACAGCAAAGAGTGTGCGGTCCACCTCCGCATGAAAGACTCAACTAACCGCCTGTTCACTGACTGAGGGGTTTCATGGTTGAGCACCTGACTGCAGATTGGAGAGGACCTGCAACCCCCCGACAGAGGAGGAGACAGTTCGTCGAGTGGAATGGTTGGGCCCTCTCTCTCTCTCTCATTGTCTCCTTTCTCTTCTGGTAATTTTTTTGGCGCCTCTTTTGCCCCTACGTAGCTTCTTCGATAGAGTTTGCGAACGAGAGCCTCTTTCACTTTTGGCCTAAATCTCACGTGGGTTTTGTTGCTGGATTTTCTTAGACCCTGCGTGGGAGCATCCCAGTCGTCTTTCATCCGTGCGCACATTTGAGTCCTCGGCCGTACTCTGCCGCTTCTGCACTAACTCACTCACTCGCTTTACCTACACTACCTCCCTGCCACGTCTCAGAGAGACAAGGAGAAAAAGAGCAGGCAGGAGCGGCTGCAGCAGCAGCAGCCAGGTGCGTCGGTGTGGAGGGGATGGGGAGCATGGGTGGGTGACTGGATAGGTAGGCGAAGAGAGACACTCGAACAGAGATGGGAGGAACAGACTGTCTGAAACCGAGCGATCCCTGCATGTTGTGTCTTCTTGAAGTTTTTGTAGCACTCATTGAGTCAATACGTCCGTCTAAGGCCGCCCTTCATTCCTTTTGCTCCTTTGGTCCCTTGTGCTGGCTTGATTTATCCCTTGTTTCTTACTTTCCGTCCTTGTGTCTTTCACCCTCTTCTTGTGTCTGTCAGTGCTGCTCCTGGTGAACCTGAGAGCCCTGCCCATGCAACCAGAATGCTCAGCAGCAGCAGCAACAGCAGCCCCCTCCCCCTGAGATGACGGCAGAGGAGATACGGCAGCAAAAAATCGCCAGTCTCCCTCTGCCGTCTACCTTCTTCCCTCCCTAGCTCAGATGCAGCAGCCCCAGACAATCGAGACAAGAGAGACCAAGATCAGAATCACGGTGGCTGTGTGCGACGAGGTGAGGGGGTGGGGTGTGTACGTCGAGGGGGACCCGAGCAAGAACCAGGGATTCTTTGTTGGAGATGGGGAATTCGAAAATTACCCAACGTCCTTCCAGGCTTCGAAGGAGGTGGCCTTGATGGTGGCATCCCAACGTGCGGAGCGCCCCGACGCCAAACTCCCCTCAGAAATAGTGTAAGCTTTTCCTCGTACATATATGCTACATTTAATTCAATACTCCAAACCCCCCGCCTGCGCTTTCCCTGATGATCCGGCCGTTAGTGCGAAAAGAAGTGGGATCCTTTGTGCACTCAGACAACTCATGAAACAAGAAGAGAACGACAACCCATGCCTGCCAGATGCCTCTGCAACATGTTTGGTCAAAAAATGAGCACAACTTGTTTAGAGACAGGTTTTTCCTTGCTACCATGAGACCGCGGGTGAACTCCCTCATTCATTCAGCTTCTCGATCCTCATTGGCGTCTCATTTCCTTAATTCGAATTTGGCTGCATGGACAGGGGGTGCGGGTCGCTTCAAACTTGCAGAGGTCTTGAGAAGAATTCACAGAGAGATTCATTTGTCTTTCCACCTCCTTTTTGACTTCTTTGCAGCATGTGCCCAGGGAGCCCGAGACGGATGAAGCCATCGCGTTCGAACGTTCTCTTGCCAACGTCCTCCAGCCGATCAGTCAGTAACTGTTCATATGTCAGCAATGAATCTAGCTGTCAGCACACTACCTGTCAGGTACTCAGGGAGGAAAGAACAGAAAGAGTTTGTGCGTTTCTTCGTGCTTGACTGCCAGCCTCTCTCTCTCTCTCTCTCTCTCTCTCTCTCTTTCTTTCTCTCTCTCTCTCTTTCTCTCTCTCTCTCTCTCTCGCTCTCTCTCTTCTGCCTTTACCGATGCCTTTCTTCTCGGAAATGCTCTGAGAATCGTAACGAAGACTTATGCACGCGTCTCTCTTGTTTAAGATGCCTGTCTCTATCCATCTGCTTCTCTCGATCTCTCTCTTTGTGTGCGTTTATGCTTTTGCTTGCATCCCTGTCTCTGTCCTTCTCTTAATTTTTTGCAGGGACCAACGAGACCTTTGCCAGATTTCGTTTCCGAAGTACTCCACCTCCGCCGCACATTCGGTGGGAGTCCAATGACTAGTCAGTCTCTCTCAGACTGTAGTAAATCTTGATTGTAGCCTAATCGTTTCCTCTTTCCTGGTAAATTTCCAGCAGTCCCGGACAGGCAGATAGTTGCCTTTCTTACTCCCGTCTTGTTCTCCTGGCTTCATGTATCTGCTGGGAACGATGAAGGACGCCGCTGGCAACGCAAAAGGACTGTATGCTCTCCTTCGTTCTCATTCTGGTTTGACCTGACTGATCTGCTTGCAGCGATTCCACCTATGAGGTTACGCTGGGAGGGAATTCGTATACGGTTTCATACGATCCGCCCAAAGAGGACATGGACTTCAGGCAGCAGCCGTAGCAGATGTCGCAGAAGAAGCGTCCCAGTCCGAATTTGCATCCGACGTGGAATCGGACTCAGACATGAATGAGTCTTCGTCTGATTCAGACTCCACCGGCAACATGCCGAGTTTGGGGCAGTCAGTCCCTAGAGTCAGTCCATCCTTCGCCTTCTGAGGCAGCATCTTCGAGCAATCCCAGTATCGCTTCAGGAACTTGGTGGAATGAGTCAGACGATGATTCTCAATTTTCTCAACCCGGTCATCCTTCCTTTCTTTCCACTCGTCCTTCCCGTCCCACCGACAGCCCTCCCACCCACCCCCACTCATACATCCCCTCCCTCTGAACTCTCCGGCTTTGTGGCGAGTCCTGCGTCAGGCCCAGGACAACTGTATAACGATCCTGCACAGAGAGCACAGAGCGGAGAACCGGGGGGGGAGATCATATTGCTTACTCTGGCGTGCTTTCTTTCATGTGGGCGAAATCTTACATGCGAAAAGAGTTCTTTAATGATCGTTTCGCGACCACTCTCGCCTGTAGAAGAATTCAGATATCTCGGAGGTCAGCGTGAGCCTCGTGTAACTTTGGATCACTCTCTTGACCCTCTTTTTTGGGACTTTTGATTCTCAAAAGGCTCTTCAGGATTTTTCCTTTCTCTTTTTTCGAAACTTAATTTTCTGAATTCTTTTTCAGAGATTCTCTGTATGTACCGGAGACTGATGCCAGAAAGGCATTTCCCCCCTTGCTTTTTCATTTTTTCTTTCTTTTTTTTTCTTATCTTTTTTTTTTCTTTTCTTGTGGGCTATGAGTCTGTGCGCAGTTGTTTCTAATTCTTTGAACTGCTTGCACACGCCTTGCTAGATGACGTATATAATTGTTTTCTGTTGTCGATGCGACTGCAGGAAGCTCTGCTTGTCTTGTTTAACCTTTGGAGCTCTGGGAAGGAGGGAGAGGGGGCTGCTTCCAAAGCCCTGAAGGGACCCCAGATCGAGAGACTGAAAGAGGTCGGTTTACAACAATTCGAAGAAGAAAGAACCTACCAAAGCAAACAAAAGTTTGAGTGTCTGATCAATACTCTTGGCACATCTTACCACTCTTTTCTCGTTTTTCATCAAGCTTGTTAATCGGCATGCAGAAGTCTTAGACTGAAAAAATCCGGTTGGCTCATTCATGTCGTCTAGGAGCAGCAAGGTGAACGACTCATCAAGTGTCTGCCGCATCTCTCAGACTGCATTCCTGTCAACTGTGAGAGCGAACGCACCTTTCATCGCCTTTTGTTCTTCTCTGCCAAATGGATTTTGCTCTTCTTTCGATGGTTTTGGTGACCTGTCCTTTCTCTCTGTGAGTCCTTCCTATTTTTTTGCGTCTTTCTTTTTAGTGCGTCTCAATCTAGGACGCGTACGTACCAAACAGAGTGATCTATGGGACAGTGACGATCCCTCGCAAGAGCCCGGTGTTTTGAGGTACTTGGCGGGAGGTTTGGGGGGAATGACGCTGGGTCACAAGGAGCAGCAGCAGCAGCAACAGCAGCCCCCTCCCCCTGAGATGACGGCAGAGGAGATACGGCAGCAAAAAATCGCCAGTCTCCCTCTGCCGTCTACCTTCTTCCCTCCCTAGCTCAGATGCAGCAGCCCCAGACAATCGAGACAAGAGAGACCAAGATCAGAATCACGGTGGCTGTGTGCGACGAGGTGAGGGGGTGGGGTGTGTACGTCGAGGGGGACCCGAGCAAGAATCAAGGATTCTTTGTTGGAGATGGGGAATTCGAAAATTACCCAGCGTCCTTCCAGGCTTCGAAGGAGGTGGCCCTGATGGTGGCATCCCAACGTGCGGAGCGCCCCGACGCCAAACTCCCCTCAGAAATAGTGTGAGCTTTTCTTCGTGTATGTATGCTACATTTAATTCAATACTCCAAACCCCCCGCCTGCGCTTTCCCTGATGCTCCGGCGCGCTTATGAGTGAACATCCCTGAATTTGCTGTGCTTCCTGACGCGTACTAGGTTTCAATTGCTTCTGGACTCTTCCACTATCACTCTCTTCAGAAGTCCTATCTCTGTCTATTCCTCCCGAGTATTTTCTTATACTGTCGTCCTCTCGCCTTTGCCGCTCCCTCACTCCCTCACACTCTACCGCTTAGCTGGGAGTGCCGGGATACGCCTATCCGTCCAGACTTTGGCATCGTTGCGACGCATGGGATGTGGAAGTCGGTTTTGTGCTCGCTTCCTCTCTTTTCTCTTCAAAATCATTTGTCTCTTCAAATCTTTTCTCTCAATGCAAGAAGAAGTTTTCTCCAATCTGGTTTTCACTCCAAAATGTGCGCCCTTTCTCTTTTTCTTTCCCTCCTTCGCTTCCCTCTCTTTCAGGCCCCCGTGGACGATGACGGCAACCGACGCGACCAGCGCCTCTCGAAGCTCTTGTCAAGGCCTAGGTCAAGGCGCTCTACGGATTCGAAACAGTCAGTTGGCCTGTCAACCTCTTATCTGAATGTCAGGACCAGGCTTGCAGTTGAGACATGTCGAGACCCGCTTTTTGCTTTTGGTGTCCTCGATCCCCTTGCCCGTCGTTTTTCCAAGAGAAAGCGACACTCTCTGAGTCTGATGATACTCTGCGGTTTACAAGACTGTTCAACAATGCACGGCCTTGACGCATTCACGCGGACATCCAGCATGAGAGGCAGTACGTCGGCTTGCAGAGACTGGTGTTATTCGCCAGAGCATGGATACATTCGTCTGCATTTGCGGACAGAGGAAAGAAATGAATGTCGCTTTTCACTTTTCCGTTCTGTCTTTTTTTTTAGTGTAGCGTGTTCCCCTTTCTTTCTGAGTGAGTGACTGTCTGCCGGCTTCGTTTTGTTTGGTTTGGTTTGTTTTCCGTCGGTCTCTTCCCCGTGGAAGGCACGTTGAGGCACTGCAAAGTGTACTGCCCCGGCAGTCCAGAGGGTTTATCTGGCACGACTGTTCACGCGTGCTTCCGTTCCCTTCCATGAAAGTGAAGGAAGGAAGCCTCGGGAGGTCCATGCCAGTCTTCAGCCAAGTTCGGCTGTTGGCAGCGGGTGTACGCGCGCGCAGGCATGTGACCATCCGTGTTCTGTTGTCATGTGGGTCACCGTGGAGAAGTGGACGAGCAGACACAGACAGGAGAGCGAGGGGACGGGGAGCCAGTCGACCGACCAGCCAGCCAGCCGGCCAGCCAGCCAGCCCTGCGGCGACGAGCGCGCGGAACGGAGCGGAGCAGAGCAGAGCAGGGGACAAGATCGAGTGGAGGAGAGTCAGCGGAACGGTCCCATGCAGGCAGGCAGGCAGGCATGCAGGAGGGTAGAAGAAGAACGCAAGGAAGGGAGGGGCGGTTTCTCGAAGGGAAGGATTGATCGGTCGATCGATCTCTTGGAGCGCCGGCGTGAACGCAAAGAAGGGTGTCAGCAGCAGCAAGAGCAGGAGCAGACAAGGGGGGTGGAGACGGGACGATCGAGACTGTACGAAACCAAGCGAGAGAGAGCGCAGCCTCGTCATTGAGAGGGGACCAAAGTCGGAGCCGCGGGCGAGCGCTCAGATGCCAGCTGGAGGAGGAGCGTGATCGGGAGAGGGAGCGGTCGAACCTCCAGGGGACCCGGGAGACGCGGCATGCAACAGACTCGGCGCTCGCGAGGCCTCTCGACGAAAGTCAGAGGTGCTCCGAAGTCGTGGCGCGTGACAGACCGTGCGTGCAAGTGACCGTCGATTTTTCTTCTCGCTCAGCTCCGATTGATGCATGATGGACTGCACGTATCTGTTTCTGTTTTGTCTTTTTCGGCTTGTCTTCATCGTGTTCTTCTTTTTGGCGTCTTTGCGCTGCAGAGTGGGTGCTTCTGGAGACAGGGGAGGCTAGATTGGGGGAGGCGACGGTGGAAAGAAGGCGTCAGTTATTGAGGGAGGATATAAGAAAGTGAGACAGCGTATGAAAGAAAAATGGTCTGAGAGAGAGACAGGCGATGTGGAGTCATTCTGTCCATTGTACGTGGGTGGGATCGAGAGACAGTCTTCCTGCAGGAGAAAGAAAGTGCACCCGAGCGCAATAGCACCGCAACATCACACTTCCCACCTTTGCTCTGTCGGCCGATTGAGCCTTCTCACGTGTCATGATTTTGGTAGATGGGGAGTTTGCGGAGTCATGCCAGTTTGCTCTGGACGCCGGTCTGTACCTCACTCTCTCCGTGCTTACGTACATACATGCGTGTGCAGCAAGGGCGCCTCCACCAGTGGACATCCTGAAGGTGGAGGCCAAGGACGAAGAAAGTGAGAGGAATCTTCCCTGACTAGACTTTTGTCTCCATCTGCTCTTCTTCTTTCCGGTCTGTCCAGTCTGTCCCACTCTCTGAAAGACAATGAAAGAATCGCACTGAATGTACCTGACTGAGACGTGTTCTGGTGGAGAAGGGATGGGGAGTTGCCGACAGACGTCTGTCGGTCAGTTGGTCCTTCAATCAGTAAGGCTTCTGCAGTGCGTTCTCCTTTGATTTGTTTTTCTTCGCCCTCCTCTTTCTCTCTCAACAGAGAGAAGAGATGTGAGAGGAAAGGGTGATACCAGAAGACAGAAGACATGAGCGCACAGAGGGGACACAAGAGATGTCACACAGAAAGACTGGGAGGTGAAAGCCATGCAGTTGTGCAGGTGCATCTCTATACTTCTCTCACTTCACCTTTTTTTTCAGCTTCTAAACTCCCCGCCATTGTCTCATATTGTCTCTGTCTTACTCTTACAAGTCTCTATCCGTTTACTATCGTCTGTAGCTGCTCTTTTTCCTTTCCTCTGCCTGTCGGTCGGTCGGTATGTTTGGCGGCGCTGATGAAAGAGAAGTGTCCTATTCGAGAACCGATTTCTCTTTCTTTCTTTTTTTCCTCCTTCCTTCCCTTCTTTCAGTCCTTTCTTTCTTTCTTTCTTTCTTCCTTTCTTTCTTTCTTTCTTTCTTTCTTTCTTTCTCTCTTTCTCTTACTCTCTCTCTCTCTCTCTCTCTCTCTCTCTGCCTGCCTGGCATCCTTTCTTTCTCTGTGAATCATGCAAGTGAGAAAGCTGAACGACGCTGAACTATCCTTTCCCTCTCTCTTTCTTTCGCTGCGTTTTACTGTAGGGCTTCGCAGATTTCCAAAAAAGCTCAGAAAGAAAAAAAGAAAAGGAAGGAAGGAAGGAAGTGCGAAAGAAAGAAAAACAGACGGGAACAAATATTTATACACACGTGCACAGAGAGAGAGGGAGAGAGAGAGAGAGACAGAGAGACAGACAGAGAAAGAGACAGAGAAACGTTTCCTGCTGGTTTGTTTCTCTCGTTCTCCTTCTGTCTCATTATCTTTCTCTCTCTCTCTCTCTGTCTCATTCATAGTCTCTTTCGATCTAGCTATCTTGCTGTGCCTAAACAGAGCAGAAAGAGGAGGGTTCAGAATAAAGTGCGTCGCCCGTGATTGTTTTTTTTCTTTTCTTCTCCTCTCCTCAGAGTGTTGGGGAGGGGAGTGGATGAAGGGAAGGAAGGATCTCTCATCAATCAATCAATTCTCCTACCGAAGGAAGTGGCGTTCCCCTACTGCGTCTACTGGTATAGAAAAGAAGATGGAGGAAGTTCTTTGTGTATCTAACTGACTGATTGAGTGACTAGCTGACTGACTGCACATCTTCACAGGATGTCCGAAAGAGAAGGTGCGTTCGTTTCCGAAATCAGAGATCACCTGAGCATTAGTCGGTGTCCTCGCATGGTCGTCGGGATCGCTTGCTGTGGGAAATTCAATGACTGAATGCGAACCTCCTCGTGTAGAGCTGTCAGTGGTTCGCATTCTCTCCTTTCATTCAATCTGTGTGACTGGTGCGCTGACTTGCTTTCCTTCCTTCTTTCCTTCTTTCCTTCTTTCCTTCTTTCTTTCTTTCTTTCTTTCTTCTTACATGCTTTCTGTGTGAGAGTGGCAGCTGACGTGAGTGAAGCAGCTCGGCATTCTTCGACTTTTTCCTCTCGTGTTTCTCTTTGGTCTCCTGGGGAGAGTAGAGGAGGGTGAAAGGGGAGAGAGGGACAGCTTTCTTCATGCGGCGGGGGTGCCACGGGGACTTCTGTTGCGTCGACGTGCCGACTGTCTGACCGATTGACTGAGGGAACAAGGGAGGCACGGAGATTGACTGAGAGTCCTTTTGTAAAGAGGAGAAGAGGAAAAGGAAGAGCGGAAGGGAAAAATCGACACAGATTGGACAGTCGACACATTGAGGTATGACGGGAAAAAGAAGGGAATCCGCCCACTGTCTTCTCTTCCTTCCTGACCATTCTTCTCTCTAGCTGCCCAAGGTCTGCTGTCGTTCCATTTTTTCATGATGCCCTGGGAGAGAGATGGATCCAGCACGCCCATGATGCGCTCTGGCTGTCGGTGTTGGGCCTGCCGAAGAGCACAGAGTGATGAGTGGGATCTGTTTTTGGTTGACAGAGAGAGGCCTTTTGGATTTCCTTTCGAGGCGCTCACTTCTCTCATGCACTTACTACTCACTCACTCACTTTCGCGCTCACCGTTTCCTGACTGACTGACTCACTGAGTTGTCTGA
Organism: Chromera velia; assembly: GCA_018398765.1. Taxonomy (NCBI): domain Eukaryota; family Chromeraceae; genus Chromera; species Chromera velia. Next base: position 47,777 of record JAHBMJ010000084.1, on the reverse strand, counting down.
CTGGGCAATTTGGTAAGGTCGGTTGATCCCGGATACTTTGGCATTTTGTCACCCTGCTTCCACTTTCCCTTTTCTTCCCTTATCCTGCCTGAATGGGTTGAGTGGCCCTTCTTCGTGCGTGTGGGAGCAGCAATGATACTGCGTGGCCGTGGTGCATGGACGCATGCGACAAGTAGGTCTGTCGGTCTTTGTCCCCCAGCTCTCAATTCTTTTGGTTCTTTCAATTGATGAGAGGAGAGGGGGGACGGAACCTTGACTGATTGGGAGCTGAGTTCTTGTCGCTTGTTGGCTGTGCGGTGATTGCTGCTGCAGAGACGGCCTGGGGAATGGCTTGACATGCGATAATGTGGACAGTCTCCACAGAAGCAGGCCGCAGCCTGCAATGTTCATGAAGCTATCGTGTCAATTTAAAGTCAATATGTGACGTGTGTGCTTCATGGACAGTGTTGTGCTGCGTGTCTGTTGTGTGGACAATCAGTCCTCCACGCATATTCTTGCTAGTACATGTTGTGAACCGTGATTGCGCTGCTAACAGCCAGGGGTCATCCAAAGCCTGATCTAGCCCTTCTGTATGATAGTTCTCTCGTTATATCATGATCCATCATCGTTAGAAGTCATCACTATCAGCCCAGTCGTTAAAAACCTAGAAAAACCTAGTTAAAAACTTTTATTATATTTTTTATATGATTGATTGATTGATAGGTTCCGCACTAGGCCTTCCCGCTATGTCCACCTGTTGCCAGAGCTAGCAGTATGAATTTACCGATAAAAAACTAGACAATTTGCAAAAAATTACAGAAAAAATTATTCATCTCTTAATTCAACCTACTTTTTTCCTACTATTAAATTCTTAGCTTTCCCCCCCCCAAAAAACATAATATGTATAGTTTAATTTATATATACAGTGAAATTCAGGATGCTTGCTTGCACAGGATTGCAAGAACAGGTACAAGAAGTAGCCATGCCTTGAGGTGGCACTGTAACACTGTCAGGCCGAGAGTTGGATCAAAGTGGGCCATGCAGGTGCGACGCTACATGCATATCTTTACTAAAGCGGACCTTTGGCCGGCAAGTGGGCGTTTGGGTGGCGGCTAGGGTGGCGGCGCATAACTGTTGGAGCAAAAGGGTGTATTAGGGTGTATACAGACGCGTACAGGAACGCCAGGATCCCGCGCATATGTCAATATGTATGCATATGCATGCATACATGCATACAATTGAAATTCAGTCAATATGCATGCAATGCAGTATACAGTGTTGCAATAAGGAGGAGAGAGAAGAATGATTGGATGATTGAAGGACCAGATCATGGATGAACACTCCAGGATGAGTGTAAAGAGACAGACCTCGCAATAGCACTGACTCTACAGACTGATAGAAACCGCTGAATACAAGCTGATAAAACACTCTTCTACTTTTCGCTTATACAATAAATTTATACAACGTGATGTATTTTAGAATAACTTATAATCTATATATCAAGATGTTTAAATTAGGCCAAGCTATAGAGGCGCACCATGTTTGAGCATGCTTTTAATACATTAAATTCCGGCAGGAACTAGGGCAGGACTGACACAGATTCCTGGGAAATTCAAGTTGTTAGTTAGTCAGGGTATTACTGAGGCTAAGACACTTTGCAACTTTATAGACTGTTCTTCGAATTCACTTTTTATCGTAATTTTATTAAATATAATGAGTTTATGACAAACTTAGTATGTATCCACTTGAACTTGTGGCTGCACAGCAAACAAACAGATGAAAGAAACAGATCTGAGTATTTTTTAGATTCAAACTTGACTTTTTAATCCGAACTTTTTAGGTGTTTTTGAAATAAAATCATCTCGTTAAAAAAAAAAAAAATAAGCGTCACAAACCATTTTTTTTTATCAACATTTTTTTTTTTTTAACTTTAAAAAATGACCTCATTTAAAAGTGTATTTTTGAAAGTTTCTAGGAAAGTTTAGTGATTTAAATTTTTTTTCAATAACCAAGATATTGTATGCACTAGCTGATTCTGTGTACGGTAGTCTCATTAATTGGTAGGAGACTTGTATGCGGAGGACTCTACCAAAAGTCTATCTTCGAAACCAGTTGGTATAATAGCATATGTGCTTTTACTAAGTTTCGACCTGATTTTATTTCAGCATGATTCAATTGCATTAAACAGACTAGTTAACAGAGCAGAAAGAGTGTATGCAATCAATTGAAATTACAATTCATTAAATTCTAACTTCGTGCAATCCGGATCGGGACAAGAAAAAAGTGAATATCTAGTATAATTCATTTAAAACTTAGCTAAAAATTTACACTATAAATATTTTTATAGTACCGATTTAAGTATAAACAATTTATTAATAGTACAATAAATATGAATAAAAAGTTAAAACTGTCACATTATATAGTGAAAAATTATAGTCAGAGAAAACGGTCTCTCAATTGAGAGAGAAAGCATCGGGCGGACCCCTGTGTACTACAGAAAAGTTGCACCCTGGTCAATCCACAGAAGAAGAGCAGCATTCAGGGTGGGAGAGAGGAGTCGTGAGGTCAATAAGGGGAAATTCTCTCTTGATGGAGGGAGGGGGACCCCACTGCATGACAAAAAATGCATTGTTTGCTCTGATCTTCTTGGCATCCAGGTGGTTAAAGACGAAGTGCACGTTCTGACCGAGTGTCCCTTGTATGATGCCGAGAGGGCTGTTTGCTTGCAGGCTTTTTCAGACACATGGAATGAAGAGAGGGGGGAAAGAGCAGCAGGAAAGCTAAAATGGGGAGAGGGGACAAACAGAAAGACAGAAAGGCTTGCCTTGTTTTCTTTTCTTTTAAGTGAGATAGATGGAAGCGTCGACAAGTTTTTGAAGGATGTTGTCATAAAACGAGCTGCCGTAAAGGAATGCCGCAAGAGAAATACATGCAGCCTGCAAGATGTATTAAGCATGCAGCTGGACCAAGCCTACCAAATCCTTTGGTCAAATGAAAAGGAAAGAAACAAAAGACAGGCAGAGTATTCAGTAACATGGCAGCAAATGAAGTAAGCAAAGGAAGAGGGAGAAACCAAAAGGTTGAGTGACTGGGAAGTAATGAGATTAGCCTCTAGTCGATCGACCGTTTGTTTTGAGATGCCTCCGTTTGAAGCCTGTTTGAGCTCCGCCGGGTCGATCGGCGGGCCACAGCATCGTCAGTGAGAGTTGATTGATTGCTGTCTTTCGCATGCGATTGATAGTAATTGATTGATTATCATGTAAACAGTTTGCAACACAGGTCTTTTTAGCCTATGCGGGCCGGCCAGGAAGGTCCGACGCCTGTATATGCTTTTCCTGGACGCCGCACGTCGAGCGCTCGGCATTGGGGCAGGAGACCAATCCTCCAGACATTAATCCTATCCTACCCTATCCTATCTCCCAACTAGTTTCCCCTACATTTTATCAAACATTTTATTAAAATGACTTTCTATGTTTTAAAAGAGTAATTAAATTAAAGTCTTTTAGTATTCATTAGATTGACATATTCACTAGATTGATATAGTATGGAAGGAAAAAATTCCGAAAAATGCACTGACATATACTGACATAAGGAATTTTTAAAGGCTTATATGGAGTCTCAGTTCCATTCCGGGTCTCACTGGTAAGGGCGTGAAGCGTGTTGCTCAATTGCCTTGAACCTCTGAGTATTCGATTGTCATCGGAACTGTAAGGCAATGTCAACATGGATTAAATAGCCGGAGTATGCATGAATGCTGGACACCGCCTTTCAAACAATCAAGGCAGCATACTGAGTCCAGCGACTGACTCCATTCGAATGAAAACATACACGTGGTAGTATGTTTCAATTTACAAGAGAAAGACTTTCAGGCAGCCAGTACAAACCACCAGTAAAAAGGCTTAAAAAGACACGTGCACACGCATGAATGCAGACACGCACAAGAATGATGTTCCCTGGGCCCTCCCCGATTCGTCCTCGGCATGATCGATCCTCCACCATGCGCGCGATGTGAGAGATACAAATCAGTGTGTCACTCACTGAGAGGCAACAACGGCCTCGGGTTCTCTCTCCGTCTCTGCCTGCGGGGATCTCCTCAATGCCTTCACTGCTGGAGACTCCGGTCGCAGCTCTGCCAACAGGACCCTCGCAGGCTTCCTGTCAGGCAGCTCATGCAACTCCGCTTCCGCCAGGTGGTCCTCCCATGACATCTCCACGAGGTGCTCCACGTCCTTTGCCGGCATGAGACGCTTGATGGAAGGGGGGAGGATATCCTCAAGGTTCAAATCTGGTTGCATGGTTTCAGTTTGGGGGGAAGGGGGCACACACACACACACAGATGGGGGGGGGGGCGTGAGGATGGGAGACGCTCTGTGTGTACACGGACATGCTTTCGTTCCTGCTTCCTTGTCGTGAATTTTCGTCTGTCTGTACTGTTATTTCATCCATCTGTCCGTCCGCCTGTCTATCCATCCATCCATCAATCCGTCCGTCTACGCAACCGTGCGTACGTACGTACGTCTGGCTGTCCGCCTGTCCGTGCGTCTCTCTGCCTACCTACAGTCTGGTCTTCTGGCTGCAGTGAAACGCTTTCATCTCTTTCCGCTGCTTTTCATCTTTCGTTGCCGCCATCAGATTCCTCTCCTTCCGTTCTTTTTGTAGAGATTCATTATTTCAGCTCTTCCTCTTCTCAAAGCAGTGGATCCAGACCATGCATGGACCAGAGGAAGAGAACATGCATGGGTGTCCTGACTGACAGACCTGTGGTGATGGGGTTCTGGTCAAAGTAGGAACGCATACCGAAGGAAACCAAGGAGACAAAAATATTGGAGGCAATCCAGTAAAGAACCAGGGCGGAGGACACAGAGAGAGAGAACCAGCCAACGAGAAGAGGCAGAAATTTGAGAGCACCGGCAATCTGCAGACAGGCAAAGAGAGACAGGCAACGAAACACTCCAGAGGAATCCCTCCTTTTCCTTTTTTTTCCTCAGACAGACATAACAACTGAGAGAACGCACGCACGCACGTACACAAAGACGCACGCACGCACGCACGCACACACACACACACACACACACACACACACACCATATGTTGCTTGGGGGGGCACACAGACAGGCTCTGTCGAGTTTTTCCATACGCAGACAGTCCGACGTAGAGAGTAAAAGGACAAAAAGAACAACGCAAAAACAGAGCTTGATGGACAGGCAAGACAAGTCATCAAGAGACGCACAAATCCGTGTGTCAGACAGGAGAGTTTCATTTCTACTCATTAAGCCGAACCTGCTCATTCTGTTCCGCGTTGGGGTCGTCTTTTTTCGACGGTGTGAGGAGTGCCTGTGTGACAAATTGGACTCCTGTGTAGAGGGCAGGGAGGATCAGATAGAGCGCTGTCTGTTCCCAGCCGAGTTTGGGCACTCCGTCGACCCACTTGAAGAGCCAGTCGGCGTTGTTCTGTCCAAATGTTGGACCTGTAGATCGAGATAGGGGGGG
>JAHBMJ010000084.1:0-42243 GCA_018398765.1 Chromera velia | reverse complement strand
GGGGGGGGGGGGGAAGGGAGAAATAAACGCAGAGACAGAAATGGCGGAGTTGGGGGGGAGAGGACACAGAGACCGCACAGAAGCAAACATGGGAGGCGGCGACACACACAGAGAGGGTACGGATAGAAGAAAGAGAAAAATGGAGAAGTAGACGGACCCTGAAGAGTAGGGATCCAGAGAAAGGGCTCATCCAGCTGGGACGTCTGGGAGAGGTTACTCAGAGACCTGTAGAGTGCGATGAACACCGGAATCTGCACGCAGCACCAAGAGACTCACACATGTTATACGTTCATTTACACTCCTGCACCCCATCTCTCGCTATCTTGGAAATCTACACACACATTCATAGATACATAAACGCACACTTTTGACAGACTGAACAGACTAGAGAGCTTGCATTGGCTTCGGTTTGCAAACTGAAAAAGCAAGCAAAGGATCAGGCTGCAGTCTGTTTGACAGCGCCGACCTGAGGCCCTCAATTGACTCACTCTTCGGACGCACATCTCCTTTTCTCTTCTCTACACATGTCCCTACATTTCCCCCCTCCAAGCCCTTCGGCCCCTCCCCTCCCTGTTCCTTCCTCACCTCACCTGTGCAAATGAGGGCAGCACTCCTGCGAGGGGGTTGGTTTTGGCCTCCTGCATTGCCAGACCTGCAGAGGGACAGGCAGGCAGGCAGGCAGGCAGGCAGGCACGGAGAGAGAGAGAGAGAGAGAGAGAGAGAGAGAGATGTTAGAGGAAAGGGTGACGACAAACACATGAGCGCACAGAGGGGACACAAGAGATGCATGGCACACAGAAAGACCGGGAGGTAAAAGCCCTGTAGTTATGCGTGCAGGTGCAAATCTGAATGCCTACTCATAATCTGCTGAAGATCTGTTCATCCCTCGCAGCTCACGAATCTCTGCTCCTCCAGGCTTCTCTCGAAATCTGTCTTGCTTCAACAGAGGACCGTTACTGACTGACTGATCATGCTGCTTTGGAAGTTCAAGAGTTGACTTCAACACCATGCAGTCTGCCACCTTTTTTTTTTCCACTTCTCTACAGGGAGCGGGAACGCAAATAAAGAAGTCTGTCTGCCGACTGACCAGTCACGTACTGTTGCAACTGGGGGTTGTACCCGAATTTCTTTTTGATCTCCTGGAGCATGGGGTTCAGTGCCTGGGTCTTCCGGGCGTTATACGTCGAGTAGGCCTGAATGGGCGAGACCAAAATTCGAATCATGATGGTCACTGCAATGATGGCCCATCCGAAGTCAGAAATGCCCTGTGCCTCCAGAGCCTCGTGCACGCTCACGATGGAGCCCTGAACGAGGGCGATGAACTGATCGAACCAGGAAGGATCTGCAGCTGCCGTCGCGCCGGCATCTGTCACCGCCTGGGTGACGGAAGGAGCGCTGTCCGCAGCTTGGGCGAGAGAGGGAGCGAAGAGAAGGAAGGGGAGGGCTGCTGAGGCGGCAGCCAGAGCAGTTCCATCAGCATTCCTGTTCATCTCGTTCATCTCACCCTCAGGAAAGGGATAGAAGGCGCTGCTCTCCTCATCTGCACATCAAGAGAAGAGCAGTAGAGCGAGTGGATAAAAGGGAGAGAGAATGACGTCAAGAACCGGCAGAATGTGTGCTCATTCACTCCTATCAACCCTGAAACGCCTACTTCTACTGCCCTCCGTGTTCGTCACATCCTGTCAGTTTGGCAGACCACCCCTCTCTTGACTGCCAGCATTCTCTTTTACAGCATCATCTAGCTACAAACCGGTCGCTTTCGCCCGCTTAGCGTTGTGGGGAAGTCCCTCAACATATAGCAGCGACAGCGAAGAACTGACCTGGCGCAGGGAAAGAAGAGGAGGGGCTGCGATAAGAAACACCAGTCTCCTGCACACACACACACAAGCACAAACAGAACAGAAAGACAAATACGGTTCAGTTTTTACTTCTCGTACAGAGGTCTCAGCACCTCCTCGCTGCACTTTGCAGGCAGACGCTCTTACTTGAAACACAAGACGGAGAGGGCAAAGGGAGACGGAAACATGACACCTGTCCTTTCACACGAGACTCGGACAAACATGTCCGTCGATTTCCAATCGTCGCATGCATGGGCTAACACAGACAGGCAATTATGTGCACACAGAAGCGACACGGAGCAGGCGGAGACTGACGAGACGGGAGCGTTGGAGACGCAGTCCTGGGGCAACGAAGCCTGTCCGTCTCTCAAGTGCCTGCAACACAACAGGAACGGAGACGCAATCAGCGGAGGCTTGTGAGGGACACAGAGCACATAGGCAGAAATGATCCAGCCCACCTCACAAGAGAGAGCGGCACCGAGGACAACTCCAGCAGACAAGAGAGACCGCATCTTCTATAGTAAGGGGGAGCAAGGCGTCTCTGGAGTTTCTCTCGTCCCTCCGAAGTCTGATGCGGCCAGAGTTTGGATCTCTTCACAGTCTAGATAGAGATGCCCTGGTGGTGTTCACTGCATACGGTTTGGTAGAGGAGAGGGGTCTTTGTTCAAGGTCCGACTGCATGAGATGTCCTAGCTGGGATCCATGCCACACCGTGCATGGCCAATGTCTGAGCCCCGCGGCTGCGCCGAACCATGCATGCACGGATCGTGCGGCAGGCCTTATAAAAGCGCGATTTTGTGAATCAGAAACATGCAGTGAAAACCTCAAAAAAAAAAAAAAAGTCTCTTTATAGTGTCATGCAGGTGTTGTTCGCGGACCCGCGCGGACTGCATGCTCTGTATCAGTCTTTTGCGTACACTTTTTTCCATATATGTATATATATATTTTTGCGACGTATATATATATATATATATACATATATACGTCGATGTATGCATCTTTGTCTGCCCGTATATACGGGGACGTCATGCAAGTGAGGCTATATACCAAACGTACAACCATCAAGCAGAGGGACACAAGGGCGTTCCATTCGAGGCGTGACCAGCTCGACGACCACGTGTGCAGAGACCAGCAACCGACGTCTTTCCATGCGATTGAAGCGTTTGATTCTTCAAAAGGAAAGCAACACTCCAAACATGCACCGTCTATCCATTTGTTTCTCAGCCCTCTGAAGCACAACAAGCAGACAAGAAAGGAACCCCTTCTGGACCGATGACGGCGGTTCCTGAACGAACAGAAGGGCTCTGGGAGACCCAGGCGCGCCTTTCGAATTTTCCAGACATGATGGAAACAATTCTACAGGATCCTGCATGTATGAAGTGCTTGAAATCTGTCACTGAGAACGAAGACGAAGCAAAGCAAATCGTCGCAAGGGTTTGGGATGCCGTCACAAAACGAATCCGTTTCGATCTTGAGCTCGGCAAAGCCATTTCCCTTCCACCACTGGGAATCTTCCACTTGGCAAGCAGAAGCAAAGACGCCAGTGGGAAATGGCCCGCCAGCAGCACCTCGCCTCCCTCAGTTGCCGGCAAAGCATCAAAAGGTGCGCCTCACAACGAGCCTATCAGCGTCGGCACTTTAAACAGGCACCGAAACAAAAAATCCGAGGCTGGAAGTGTCGACTTATCTGAGGGTCCGGGGGCTTCTGCTGCCTTTCCCTCGCTTTCCTTTAACGATGCCTTTCTCGCACAGTACGGACTTGTGAATGGCGGCAGCTCTCTGCTTTGCACAGACCTCGGGAACTTGCACAATGACCCTGATGCCGTGCTGAGCTCAGGGCCCTCCCTCTCTGGTCCAAGTATGAGGTTGAACGTGGCGGTAGTTGCCAAAGTAGCCGCCATTGACAAACAGCTGGTACAACCGATGGTGACAGCAGTACTGACGAAGATGGGAGACTTTATGGGGAGACAGGGGGGACACCAGGCTCATCACTTCCAGCCTGCAGAAACACGCCGGCCCTCAGAAGGAGGCCCCGACGGTTTTTCTCCCCAACCCGTCACGTTCAGTCTACAGCCTCTGGGAGTCCTGCTCCTCGAGGGTCGTTCCCTTTCATTTCTGTCCAATCCCAAAAACCCAGCCGTCTACGCAACCTCCCCTCGAGCACAGTTGGTTCCAAACATCCCGGCCCAAGTCAGTACAGCAACGGTGTTGAAGAACGAAGACCCTTCCGTATCTGCTCTTGCAGTCGCACAACACCAAACTACACCCACCACAACCGTCAGATCGCTTTTGGCCAAGAGAGCAGAGGCCAGAGCGGCAGGACTACCCCTGCCTGAAGTGTCCAGCCCAATGAAGCTGGCCGCCAAGCCGTCAGCACCTGTCCCACTCACAGAAGGCACACGCGTTCTGACCTCCAGTAGTGGAGCAGTTCTCAAAATGCCCAAACCGGGTACTCTGGACAGTAAAGCGTTGATGACGGGGACAGTACAGAGAGTGGCTCACTCCCCTGCTGCCGACTCTTCGTTCCCTCCCCTCATTGACCTCTTCGCACGAATCAGATGCTCAATCGCGGCACCGTCAGACCCTGGGGCCATGGTGGCGGGTGGTGCTGCCCTCCGGGGCTCCCTCAGCAGTCGCATTGCCTCCCATTATTCCCCTCTGGCTGCTTCTCTAGTAACACAGATGGAGAGGGGAGGCCAAGGTCCTGCAAGTGCAGGGTTGCCCAAGGATGCAGGGAAGTCTCCTGGAGGGAGTGGAAGTGATTCTTCTGCAGGGTCGACTCGCTCATCTGATTCTAGGAGAGAGGGGGAAACGGGGGAAGGGGGCTCCTCATCCTCTTCGTCTTCAAGTTCGTCCTCCTCCTCGGGTTCTCCTTCTGGAGGAAAAACTTTAGAACCTCCAAGGGTGAAGGTCAGTTAGTCAGTTAGTGTTCTTGCAGATTTGAATGGCAAAGGAGGATGCTCGCACAAGTGCGTTTGGGTCCCCTTGCAAAGTTGCATATTCATTTTCATTCTCAGCTTCTGTCTTTTTGTTTGACCGTTGAGAGATTGAAGCACAAAAGACCAGAAAGTCTGTTACTCTCATTCCATACCTGTCTGCCTGTGTGCCTGCCTACTTGTTCACAGGTGTGTGTTGACTTTGAGGCGGCCTTCCCCCGAGTGCTGGAGGGATCGACGGTGGACCAGGAATTGAAAGCTGCCGGGATGAGCAGGAACGATTTCTTCCAGGCGCTTTTTCGGTTTCATCACTACACAGACTATGTCAGTCAAGCTGTACACAGCCATGCATGCGCATCTTGTACCACTTTCAGTTTTCATCAAAACGCACCGCGGAGAGACACATCCGCCTTGACTGTCACTTTGCCTTTCTGTCCACTCCCACCCTTTTTCGGACTCGCTGGCCAACTAAGTGACTGACTGACTGACTGACTGACTCACTGATTGCAGGGCGTCCCCGACGAAATGCTGGCAGAGATCAATCCTCAATGGGTCGACAATGTCGGCTTCCTCCTGCAAATACAGAGATTTCGGGAGATCTCACAGGGCAGGTGAGCAGGGAGAGATGTGAAATGTCGAAGTTGCTTTGTGCGTGCACATGTGGATGCCTCCATTGGTGTGTATGACTCTCAAGATACCACAGAGGCAGATTGACGGGGTCATTTGTTTTTGTCATCATGGGTAGGGGTCCATGCGGATCGATGCTTTTCGCGCCCTTCTCTTTCTGCCCTGTGGTACAAGCGCAGTTCTCTCGCTTCCACCCACGAAGCTTCAGCAGACTGTCTCTTTGCGGGCCGGTCTCTCTCTATCGTTTTTACTTCTATCCATCAGTGTATATGCATATCACATAACACGGTAGTGAGGTGCAAAAAACAGATTTAACCCACTGTCACCTTTCTTCCTTTCAACCCATCGTCTGTGTGTGCAGGCTTGACGTCCTGTTGGACGAAATGACGGCAGAAATGAGGGACCTCTACTTTGAAGTCAGTCGTCGGACGTGAGGTTGGGATCCATCTATCTGTGTGATCAATCTGCTTCTTGCAAATGAGGGTTCTTCGGCGTGACTTCAGTCAGACAGCAAAGCTTTGAGAAGAGGCAAAATTAGTCCCAAGACACTGATCTGAATGTTTGTATCGAAGTTCAGTGTTGGTTAGACTTAAGGAATACAAAAATGACGTGGTTTTTTCCTATCTGTTCCTTTCTGGGATCATCCAGTCGGCTTTCTTCTATTCTCATGTCATCCTACCACTGTCCGGTGGAACCCCAGGCCAATGAGCTTTGGCCTGCATTTCAGAGGAACTTTTTGACCTTTTTTTCCGCTTTCTCTCTCTTCGCCACCACCATTCAATCTGGCAGAAAGGTGGCCATCCAAATGGAGTCAATCAAGTGAAAATAAATTCTGTGTGATGCATCTTCTGTCCAATGCAGGCGGGCAGGAGGGCAGTCGTAGAGTACATCCTGAAGGCGCCCCTCCAGAGGGAGAGAGCGGGGGTGCCTTTCGTCCCCTCTCCTCTCCTAGAGTGGGGAACCATCCCCTTCGTTGGTCAGTCACCTCTTGTATGGTCTGTTTGCACACAGTGTAGCTTAATTTTTCACAAGTTGTTCTTTAGCAATCTTTCTCAGAGAACGGTCAATTAGAGAGATGCAGCAGAAGAGTGGACCGAATAGGCTTCTTTCACTCGTTTTTGCTTATCTTCTCACATTTCGGACATTTCTTTTCCTCTCTGTGCTTCACTTGACTGCCTGCCTGCCTCTGAAGATTGAAGAAAGTTTCTGTTCTCCCCTGTCTTTCTTCAGGTATCGAGGGGACGTTTGGGGGTGCCCCTGCTGCCTGGAGGTACTCTATAGAGCAGGGGAGGGAGGACCTTCTGCCTCGCCTGGCGATCTACAACGTGACCTCCCTCCAACTGATGGAATTGTGGAACAGTCCGGCAGTCGAGATCAACGGGGTTCTGCAGAGGTCAGGAAGGAAAGAAGGAATTAAGGGGGGTGCATGGGTGAGTGGTTATTCTCCGTTGATGCTCTCGGGGTGGGTTGGAGTTCTCGGTGGAAGGAGGAGATGTGGAAAAAAGAGAAAACAACATTTTGTCTGTGTGTGTTTCTCTGCAGATTCTGCGATCTCCGTTTGTGTGCGTTGCCCGGGAAGAGTGAGTTTCCCCGTGACATGGATACTTTCGATAGGGAGAACAAGACGCACAGGCGGCTTCTGCAAGACAGGTTCAAGGAGAAGGGCGGATGGCTGCAGAAGGAGGTGACCCCAATTGTTCACGAAGGATTCCGAATGATCTTCGGGAACAACGTCAACGAGAATGGGCAGATGGAGGTGGACGCAGACGCTGTGGCTGTCTACTTCCGGGGCCTGTGCGCTTTGTTGAGCAGGCAGCTTCGGTTCAGCGTGGAGGCCTCGATTGAAGCGATGGAGAAATTCTACGCGAGATTCGACATCCCAGAAGATAAAGTGAAATCTCCAGCGGAAGTGAAAAAGGTTGGTGGGGTTAGAATAGAAACAATGAAGAGATTGGATGTGCCGAAAGCAGTCCATATGCACTTGGAGTGTCTCAAAGGCATTTTGATTTTCCACCAAAGTGATAGCTTCGCTTCCTTGTCCTCAGAGCCACCTTCTTGATAAGTTTTCTCTCCTTTGTGTGGTGCAATCACCAACCAGCATTCATTTGTTCTCATCTCATTTCCTCCCTCATCCCCGCTCTTCCCTTCTCTTTTCTTTTTTCTTTCAGCTGACCGTCTCTGATGAAAGAGAAGACGCCTTTCTGGTTGTTGGCCTCTACGCACGGGACGAGGAGATTCGATTCAGAAAACCCCAAGAGGCCCTCAAGGAGAACCTGCTGACTGTGTACGACGATATGATCAAAAGTCTCAGGAACACACCGAAACCCGACATCTCTGCATTGAACTTATTCGTCAGAGGAGCCGGGGACGCCCACCAGTCTCAGAGAATCCTAGCGTCTCTCCTGGCACTGGGAGAGAACCTCGCGGAGGTCTCGATGAAAGAAGACAGGGTCCTTCAGGCACAGTCGACTGTAAGAGACATCGTCGCAAGGAATGCGGCCAACATGACACAGGTAGGGGGGGAGGAAATGGCTAGAAAGGGAAGTAAAACGTATGAAGGCTCAGAAAATTGTCCTCCCGAAAGCGTCTTCCTCCTGAGCAGCTTTTCTTTCTTCTTTCCTGCCACTCATTTAGAGCAAGGGGGTCATCTCCCGTGAGTACTGTGATTCTTTGGACGCACACCCCTCTCTCTCCCCTCTTCTCTCTCCTTTGTGCAGGTCATCGGGCTGTACAACGACTACGCATTCCTGTTGAGCGAGGAAATCGAGTGAGTGGGTTGTGTGTGCGGCGTGATTCCTGTTGTAGCTTTTTTAGAAGACTTGTAGAAGAGGTCAAACACGCTGATTTGTTTCATCATTGGAAAGGCTGCTCCTTTCTTTCTTCCTTCATTCCTTTGAGAGAGCGTCCTGGTCGGGTTCTGTTCTCTGAACAGCTAGATGCGTGTGTTTGTTTGAATGAAGATTCGTTCGTCAGGTAGAAATGCTGATGATCTCAACGTCACTCCGACTCGCCCTTCATTGGCCCTTGACACTTCTAATAAAAATTGTATTCACTTCTGCACTTTGTGTTGCACCTGACGCGCATGCAGGTTGAAGAATAACTTTGTCGACCGATCCGAATGGACCCGGGAGGAGATCTTGGCGAAGGTCCAATTCTACAGGAAGACGCAAAAGGACATTGAGGAGAACTGCCCGAATGAAATCAGACTCGTCAGTCAGGGCGTGAGGACAGAGAGGTTTTCGATGTTCTGCCTGTCTGCCTACCTCTCTCTCTCTCTCTCTGCGTCTCGGTGTGCGTGAATGCGTGTTGCAGGAAAGGAAAGTGGAAAGAATCAAGGTGGAGAGGTGCAATGCTCTCTTTTCAAGTCAGAGACAGGAAACGAAAAATAATAGAGAAGGGAAACCACTGCTTCTACCTTCATTGTGACCACAGACAGAGAAGATGTTCTCTAGACAAGTGAAGTCCAGGCCCGAATGCATTGTGAAGTGTTGTGATGACTCTCTCCTTTCCTCCTCCCACTGCAGAACATGATTGCAGTCAACTGCACAGAGCTGAACGACACGTTGCGGAGCAAAGCCAAGACGTGCGTCGACCTTCTGTTGACTGAGAGTGCCAAGAGAGCGCGAGAACGACACTCCCGTCTCGTGAAGAGCTTCGAGTCCTTCCAACAGAAGATGTCCAAAATCCCTGGGAACGAACAGGAACTCGTGGAGGTTGAGGGACACATCGAGGCTTTCAAGTGAGTAGTCAGGAATGTATATACCTCCATAGATTTTCTTCTCGATGGTTAAATCAGAGGATTCTTGCAAATCTTCGAAATCATTTTCAAAAGGGAAGAAGGAAGGAGAAAACCGACCGGTACTTGTTCTGAAGTCCGAATTCATGAATGATTCGATTTGCAGGACGAGCAAAAGCGATCAAAGTATTTCAATTCCGAAATATGCGTGTGTGAGAGAGTTTATCTGTCACGCTCCATGAAGAGTTGTGAGTTGAAGACAATGTGCTTCGAGAAGTTGTCGCTTCCACGCTATCACAATCTTCTCCCTCTTTTTGCAGATCAAGCGAGCAGGCCCGTTTTCGAGACGAGTACGGTGACCTGTACGAGTGGCAAAAGTTCCTCTTCGGCCTCGACCACAGTCTCCAGATGGAAGACTTCAAGGCGATCCACAGCAGTGCAGGTTTCGTTCGCACGATTGCGGCTCAGGTCGCTCAGAGAGAGGGCGACCTGAAGAAGCAGAGAGACGGAATCGAGCGAGAATTCACCAACCAAAGGCAGAAGTTTCAGGAACAGGTCACGCAGTGTGTTGCCCAAGTCAAGGAGTTCTCAAAGGTCAGTGTGTCATCTGATGATCACCGTGTGCCTAGTCAAAAAGAATCTCTCAGGCAAATCTTCAAGTCCCTCTCCCTTTGTGTAGTCTGAAAAGAAGCTTCAATTATCCCTTGTCCTTAGTTCCCTCTTCTACCCGTGCGAGAAGACCTTCAGGCTCTCTCCTTTTGTGCCTCTCTCTTACACTGCTCTACTGAACGGAGGAAGACTGTTCTTGTGATGTCTGCAGCACGGGAGCATCAACGAGCTCCATGTTCACCTCCGAGATATCAGGCAGCTCCAGGAGAGGTTGGAGGAGTGCAGTGTGGAGGCAGGGAAACTCAACGAGAGAGAGGAACTGCTTGGGTCAGTCTGTCTGTCTGTCAGTCAGCCTTCTAGATAGTGGTTGAGATGCCCAGTCAGGCAGAACAGCAGTCGAACATTTCGACAGCAAGACAGTCAAAGAAACCACGAGGGGCACAGCAAAAGTACCACTCTGGTTGTCATGCAGTGTTCTTTGATGGATAATTTAAAGGTGTCCAACAGAAGACGTCATCCTGTCTTTCATTCCCAATTTTCCCTTTCTTCCCCCTCAGGTGGGAGCCCACAGACTTCGAACCTCTCCGAGAGGCCCAGACGAAGCTGGAGCCCTACGCAAAGTTGTGGACGCTTGCGGCTTCGTTCACAGAGAACATGAAGGCCTGGATGAGGGGTCCTCTGCAGAATTTGAAACCCGACGAGGTCGATTCGGAGGCCGTGTCTATCTGGAGGAACGCCCAGAGACTGTCGGGACAATTCGAGGACGAGGGTCTCCCAGAACCCAAGAGATTGGCAGACCATATCCGGACAGAAATGGACGATTTCAAAAAACTGCTACCACTCATGCACGCTCTCTGCAATCCTGGTGAGCAAACTTTCTCTCTTTTATTTGATGTGTTCCAAGCGTTGGCTGGATTGCTCTTTTGGGCTTGTCGTGAAAATTGTTCGTATGCAAGTGTCAGCGGATACATGAAAGTCCTCTGAATCAGTCTGGCTGCTTTTTGAAGGTTTCTGACGAAAGGCAAGGAGAGCGCTTCCTTGTACCTCTTTTTTGGTCTCTGCAGGTCTGAGAGAAAGGCACTGGGACGACATTGCGAAAATCGTGCCGTACAACATCAACATCGAGGACCCGATCAACACTCTGGGCAGAATGCAGGTCAGTTGGGCAATCGGTGTGCGTGTGCGTATGTAGTCGTTTGTCCCTTTTGGTTGTGCCTGGTTTTGTTTGTATGGATGTTCGCTATCTTGATTGACTGTCTGCACACCCAGTTGCATATTCGAGGCTCTAAGGGTCTCTCTTTTTTGCTAAGATGATTCTTTTTCTCTCTCTCCTGACTTCATCTTTTGACCCAATCTTATCTCTCTCTTCCGTTACCAGTGTGAGCCGAAGGAGTCGCCCCTGTGGTTTCATTCTTTTCTGGCGTGGCGTTTTGTGTGTGGGGATTGACAAACACAAGGGCATTTCCTCTTGATTCTGATTGCAGGAGTACGACGTGAACAAGCACCTCGAAAAGATCACGGAGATCTCGGAGGCTGCCGCGAAGGAGTACGGAATCGAGAAGGTCCTCAAGAAGATGCAGTCAGAGTGGCAGCCCATGGAGATGGAATTCAAAGCCTGGAGAGATACAGGTCAGCAACGGGAAGGGAGAGAGAGAGAGAGAGAGAGAGAGAGAGAGAGAGGAGAGTGGGACCCAAGCTGATGGAAAGGTCTACTCGTCCTCATCTGACTTTGAAAAATGTTGTTGTGACTGCCAATGCGTCAGTTTTTTTATTCCTTGGACTTTGCGTGATTGCGCATCCCCATATCTACACACCTGTCTAACTTTCTGTGCTGTCTGACATCTGGCTCGATCAGGCGTGAACGTCCTCGGAGGCGGCGGCATTGAGGAAATCCAGACGTTGCTGGACGACCACATCGTGAAGATCCAGACGATGAGGGGGTCTCCTTTCGCAAAGCCCTTCATTGAGGGCATAGAGGAGTGGGAGAAATGGCTGATGGAGACCCAGGAGATTTTGGACGTCTGGATCAAGGTACAGGGCCAGTGGCTGTATCTGGAACCCATCTTCTCATCTGAAGACATCATGAAACAGATGCCGACAGGTCAGGAAGAGGAGGAGGATGGAATGCATAATGTGAAGGTGATAATATGAGACGATTCCTTTCTCTTTCTCGAATCTGTTTCTCGTATGAAGTCTGTGCCGGCCGTTTTTTTTTTTTCGAGAAAATGAATAGAACGCCACTTTTGTTCCCTTCCTCTTTACGCAGAGGGTGCCTTGTTCAAGAAGGTGAACACGGTCTTCAAGAGTATCATGAGGACAGCGCAGGAGCAGAAGAAGGTCCTGACAGTCACAAAGTCTGAGGGCATGAAAGCCAAATTATCAGAGGCCCACGGGCAGCTAGAGGAAGTCCAAAAAGGTCTGAACGACTATTTGGAGTCCAAGCGTCTCCTCTTCCCTCGTTTCTTCTTCCTGTCCAACGAGGAACTTCTGGAGATTCTCTCAGAGACAAAGGACCCTCTCAGAGTCCAACCTCACATGAAGAAGTGCTTCGAGGGTATCCAGGCACTAGAGTTCAAACCGGACAAGAAGATTACCGCGATGATCAGTTCGGAAAAAGAAAAAGTGCGGTTCACGACAATCATCGACCCCATGGCTGCGCGAGTCAGTCCAGATTTGTCCTCTGAGTTTATGCGATTTTGTCTCCTTGCTTTCTATCCATGAACCCACCTATGTAGACATGCTTTTCTTTGGAGGAGAGAGAGATGCGTGTATCGTTTTTTGTGTGTTTGCTTCTACTGTTTTCTGTCTCTCATTTTCTCCTCGGCTCGTCTTCCTCCTGTTCCTCCGTAGAGCGAGTAGACAATCACCGCACCGGCAATTACCATTTTGCCCTAGCTCCTGTCTTTAGATTTCACGTGCTTTCTTTCTTTCTGCAGGGAAACGTGGAACAATGGCTCGTGGAGGTTGAGAAGACGATGACCGCCTCCGTCAAATTCACAATCTTCGAGGCCTTCCGGGACTATCAGACGAAGGCAAGGGGACAGTGGGTACAGGTCAGTGCTTTCTTTCTCCATGCGTGGGAAAGGGGTAACGAAGTCTTCAGAGGAGCAGTGCGCCCACGCACGAGACTCTTGCGACAAAAGGAGAGCGCGATATTCACGTGATATTGTTCGGGTGAAAGACACCACACGTCCACGGGCATCGGGTCTCATACTTAAGAAAGGATGTGGTTTTTGTTTTTCTTGGCGCTGGACAGACGGAGGAAAATCAGACTCTGACTCGGCCACTGTGTACTCAAAAGAACAAGAAAGAAGAGTATCTGTGTATATGTGTATGTTTCCGTGGATAATGCAGGACTGGTGCGGCCAAGCCGTCCTTGCTGTTGACCAGATTATGTGGACAGAGGAGATGGGAGAGGCCATCAAGACGGGGGGGGCGAGTGGGCTGAGAGAATACCACAGGAAGCTGGAGCAGCAGATGGACGCCCTGGTGGAGTTGGTCAGAAACGACATTCCCAAATTGACCAGAAAGACCCTGGAGGCCCTGATTGTCCTGGATGTGCACGGGAAGGACTTGGCAGGTCAACTCTCCGATCTGGGCGTGAGTGACGTCAACGACTTTGAGTGGCTCGTGCAGCTTCGGTACTTCATTGAAGACTCCACACCGGAAGTCGCGGCGTTTGAGGGCGGGGTGCCAGGAGGCAAGGGGGAGTCGACGGATTCGGACCTCTTCGTGAGGATTACGAACTCCCATCTCGCATACAACTATGAGTATCTGGGCAACTCAGCGAGATTGGTCATCACGCCTCTCACAGACAGGTGGGCAGGCCTGTTTACGCTCTGTCTTTGTGTGTAAGAGAGGTTGTTGTTTGCACCACAAGTGTACACCTGGCGTTGCCTATTTTAAATTTTGTACCCCGTAAGTGTCGTGCAGATACCCTGAAAAACTCCGGAAAGACCTTTTCTTTTCAATTAAGTGATGAACTTCTTTCTGCATTCTCACACTGGCATTTCACGATCTCTGTGCAGGTGTTACCGAACTCTGTGCGGCGCCATCCACCTGAACCTTGGAGGCGCCCCCGAAGGCCCTGCAGGAACAGGAAAAACGGAGACGGTGAAGGATCTTTCCAAGGCCCTCGCGCGTCTTTGTGTCGTGTTCAACTGCTCTGACGGTCTGGATTACAGGGCGATGGGCAAATTCTTCAAGGGTCTTGCCTCGTCGGGAGGGTGGGCGTGCTTCGATGAGTTCAACCGAATTGACGTGGAGGTGCTCTCGGTGGTGGCACAGCAGGTTCGTTGTGCGTTTGAGACGTTCTACTGCATGCACCTCGCCTCTAAACAAATGCCCGGAAGGGAAGGGTAGTTTCCCTGGTGGTATGGCGGTCTTTTGTCGTTTCTGCGCTTAGACATGCTTGTTCTGAAATGCTTTGAGGAGGAAGTCGGCAGAGTGAAGAAACCACCGCTGACTGTGGGTTGTCTCTATTCTTTCTTCGGTGCGTGAGTTGTCGCACAGGCAGAAAGTCTGTATACATCCCTTTTGATCTCTTCCTTCCTTTCTCGTGCCACACGCAGGTCACGACAATCCAGCTGGCAGTTGCCCGCAAGCTGACAGTGTTCGACTTCGAAGGCACAACTCTGAAGCTGATCCCGACCTGCAATTCGTTCATCACAATGAACCCGGGATACGCAGGTCGGTCGGTCTGTCTGGATGTCTGTATGTTTGTTTCTTTGCCCGTCTGTCTGTCCGTCCATGTAAAAATGAGCCATTATTTTTCTACCCGCTCAATACGAACAGAGTTGATTTCATGGAATGCCCATCCTACAAGCCTCAAAGCTGAAGGGAGTACACTGAAGAAAGTAAAAGTCAAAACAAACGTATCTTTGTGCCTTTCTGCTCCTCCTCCTTCGCCTCTCTGCAGGACGTGCTGAGCTTCCCGACAACCTGAAGTCCCTCTACCGAACTGTGGCGATGATGGTTCCCGACTACGCGATGATTTCGGAGATCTCTCTGTACTCGTTCGGGTTCGACGACGCTCGAAATTTAGCTCGGAAGATCGTCTCTACCTACAAGCTTTGCTCGGAACAGCTCTCTTCGCAAGATCATTACGATTACGGTATGAGAGCCGTGAAGGCAGTGCTGACAGCTGCAGGGAACTTGAAGAGGAAGTTCACATCGGAGAACGAATCTATTCTGATGCTCCGTGCCATCAACGACGTCAATTTGGCGAAGTTTTTGGATCACGATCTTCCTCTTTTCTCGGGGATCACTTCGGATCTGTTCCCGGGTGTTGTGTTGCCCACTCCCGACTACACACACCTCCTGGCCGCTGTCCATAAATATCTTGAGAAGGCACAGCAGATGCCGATCGAGTACATCCTCACGAAGATCATCCAGCTGTACGAAATGATTATCGTCAGACATGGACTGATGGTTGTCGGACTGCCGTACGGAGGCAAGACGACGTCTCTTCGGATTCTGCAGAAAGCGCTAACCGAGCTAGCAGAGAGAGGGCTGATGGGCGAATTCAAAACGCACATCTCGACTCTGAACCCCAAATCCATCAAAATGGGACAACTGTACGGACAAAACGACGAGGTGTCCAACGAGTGGTTTGACGGCATTTTGGCGGTTTTGTATCGAAATTTCGGTAGAGACGCTTCTGAAGAGCGAAAATGGCTTGTGTTTGACGGTCCTGTGGATGCGATCTGGATTGAGAACATGAACACGGTGCTGGACGATAACAAGAAGCTCTGTCTGATGTCGGGAGAGATCATTGCCATGAGTCCGAACATGAACATGATCTTCGAACCCATGGATCTTGCAGTGGCATCGCCTGCCACCGTGTCCAGATGTGGAATGGTTTACTTTGAGCCTGCAGTCATGGGACACCAACACCTGATCGATTCCTGGTAGGTCCAGGCACACCTGCTTGCAATTGGTTTTGTGTGCATACCTCTCGCATCTTTGTCGAACAACGTGCGTGAGTCTTCTGCCGCAGAAAAAGTAGAATGGAGTCATCTTACAAAGCTTTTTCGTTTCATTCAATCTTTTTCCATTGCTCACAAAATTTATTTGCGTATGGTCTTCTGTCGTCCCATCGCTTCGCAGGCTGACCTTCACTGTTCCGGAAAAACTCCCGAAGCTCCCGGAGGCAGGAAAGCAGGAGCTGGCTGGCATGACCGACTGGCTCCTCACCGTTCTCATCCAGAAGCACAGAGAGGGCAATGTCGGGGTCAGTCGATCTGTACTTTTGAGTTGGAGTCGCTGGCTATGGATGAAGGCTAACTTTGTGCTCTAGCGTGATTGCTCCATTCTTGGGCCTGTCCATTCTTTCATTTTTTCGGTTTTGTTTTGGACCGTCTTTCGTCCCTCCTTCGTCGTGCAATTTCCGATTTTTCTCAAAGGGGTCTGTCTTAGATTTGCTTCTGACATTCCCCTTCTTATTGACTCTCTCTGTTCCCCTGTCCCCGTTCATGCCTGCCTTCAGGAGGTCTCCCCTTGCCAGAACCACAACCTTGTGCAGTCCTACCTGACGGTCCTCCTGTCGATGTTGAAGGAGAAATGCGGACCTGAGGCCCCAGAGACGGCATACGCAGAACTAGGGGACAAGGGGTGCACAAATTGGCTGGACGCTCTCTGTATCTTCTCGGTGAGTCTCTCTCTCATTGACACTTGCGGTCACCACTGAATGCACCAGTGGTCGGGGAGGAAGGGGAAGAAGTGCAGACTTGTCTTTGTGTGCCGGTTGGTGTCTCTGCTACTCTCTCTACGCATCTACCCATCTGTCTATCTCTTTGTATGCATCTGTGTATCCATACTTCTGTCAGACTTTGTCTTTCTTCCTCTTTTGCTTTTTTCGTCTCTGCAGGCCATTTGGTCAGTGGGTGCGTGCACGAGCACAGACGGGAGACGTCCCTTCGACTCGAACCTGAAGAGGACGCTGACACACCAGATTGCCACCTCAAAGAAACCATTCAAGAAGATCACCCCCAACTTCCCTGAGAGGGGCAGCTGCTTTGACTACGTGTACAGAGCCTCCACAGGCGGGTGGGTTAACTGGATGGAGACTATCGAGAGCGCCCAGACCTTTGCGCCCACTGCACAGCCTGCAGATCTCATCGTGCAGACTGTCGACATGGTGCGGTTCTCCTTCATTGCCCAGTTAAACATTGACAACGACATTCCGTTCCTCTTCTGTGGCCCTACGGGCACAGGCAAGACGGTTTACGCACAGGCATGTCTGGAGGCGTTGTCGAAGGAGAAATTCACGTACATCCCCATCGGCTTCTCTGCCCAGACGTCCGAGAACCAGACACAAGACATGATCGATGCTAAATTGGACAAGAGGAAGAAGGACACCTTCGGTCCTCCATTCGGCAAAAGGTGCATTTTCTTTGTGGACGATCTGAACATGCCCTTGAAAGAGAAGTGGGGTGCCCAGCCTCCCATTGAACTTCTGAGACAGTATCTTGACCATGGAGGGTGGTATGATCGAAAGGATGCCCTGCACCCTTTCCGAAATATGATTGATTGTATGCTCACAGCCGCGATGGGCCCCCCAGGCGGAGGCAGAACTTTCATCACCCCCCGTTTGTGCCGCCATTTCCACTTGATTGGCTTCCCAGAGCTGGAGGACGAGAACATGAGCAAGATCTTCCTCACAATCCTCGACTGGAAATGGGGGGTTGATGGGGTCCCTTCGGATGTGGCGAATCTCAGGTGGGCTTCAGACATTGGTGTTGTGAATGATTGCTTGTTTGAACTTGTCTTCTCTTTTCGCCCCTTGGGTTTTGAGTGCTTTCTCCATGTGATTGAATATGTCAACAATTGTCCCTGAAGTTATTCTTCATCTCGTTTTGTTATTATCCCTTGTTTTGCAGCAAGAAGCTTGTGGGTGCCACGTCAGAAGTGTACAAGCTCTCATGCGAACAGCTTCTGCCGACTCCCCTCAAGTCCCACTACACATTCAACCTCAGAGATTTCTCGAAGGTCAGTCAGGCTGTCTGTCAAAAAAATGCATAGACTGCAGAACAGAAAGGAGTTTTGTTTGCTCTCTGTATAGATTTCGTCTCCATGTCTTTCTGCGAGACCAGCCATTTTTTAGTCTGGTCCCAGTCACGACCTGCGTTGGTGCCAGCTACCCAACTGCCGAAATAAACATTTTCCCCTCTTCGCTTCTGCCCGTCAGGTCATTTTGGGTGTCCTGATGCTCGGAAAGAACGAGCAAGACGGCCCCGCCAAGGTAGTCCGTCTCTGGATTCATGAGATTCTTCGTGTCTTCGGGGACCGTCTCACTGACGATAACGACCGCATGTGGCTCCTGAAACAACTTCGAGAGATTTCGAAGAAAACTTTCGGCCAATCACTCGACCAACTTTGTGCCCATTTGGACACCAACAAGGACGGCAAGGTCGACACTTTGGATGAGATGCGCATGCTGATGTTTGGAGACCTTCTTCACCCCCCCTCTAACCCGAGGAGACCTTATGATGAAATGCCGGAATTTGAGGACCTCCAGAAGAAAGTGGAGAGCTACCTGGATCAGATGAATCAGGCCAACGCGTCCAAGAAAATGGATCTGGTGCTCTTCGCATTCGCCATTGAGCATCTCTCCAAGGTAGCCCGTATCATCAAGTCACCGGGAGGCAATGCGCTTCTGGTGGGAGTGGGAGGGTCGGGGCGGCAGAGTTTGACGCGTCTTGCCTCCTTTATGGGTGACTTTGAGGTATACTCGATTGAAATCACAAAACATTACGGGAAGACAGAGTGGGCAGATGACATCAAGGAAGTGCTTAGAAGAGCAGGAGGGAAAGGAGACGGCCAGGTATTTTTATTCTCAGACAGTCAGATCAAGGAGGAGTCCTTTGTTGAAGACATCAACAATCTCTTGAATACAGGTGAAGTGCCCAATCTGTTCCCTCCAGACGAAAAGGCAGCTGTGTGCGAGATGGTCAGGAAGGCCGCAGCAGCTGATGGCAAAGCACCAGAAGGGACACCCCAACAGCTGTTCAATTATTTCGTTTCAAGATGCCAAAAACTTTTGCACATTGTCTTGTGCTTCTCCCCCATCGGAGACGCCTTCAGGGCCCGTCTCCGTCAATTCCCGTCTCTTGTCAACTGTTGCACCATCGACTGGTTCTCTGAGTGGCCTGAGGATGCACTTGTCTCGGTGGCAGAGAGATTCCTTTCGTCAGTCTTTCATTCTTCGTTTTTCATTTTTGGAGGTTTGTCTTTTTCACTCTCTGCTACGCACTTTCTCTTGATGCTGTTCTTTTACAAATCATCACCAACACCCAAAATGTTGCCTTTCTGGTAGTTCTTCCATTCAGAGCATTTCTATTTCGATTGATCGTTTCATCTCTTCTCACCGAAAATCGGATGTCGATCCACGTTTGCACTCATGCATTGTTGCATCATCATCATTCTTGCCTGCAGGTCTGTCGAGATGGAGGCACAAGTCCGGACCTCCTGCGTGGAGATGTGCTCCCTCATGCACGCCAGCACTCGGCAACTCGCAGTGCGGTTCTGGAACGCCCTGAGAAGGAAGTACTACGCCACCCCGACATCCTACTTAGAGCTTATCAACACCTTCAAGCAAGTGCTCGGTCAGTGCGCAGTCCCCGCCTCTCACACACCCGCATAGAGCAAGAGATTGAGACAGAAACGAAAGACAGGCCGTTACAAAAATTTTGCATGAAAAAGAGCCGGTGCCCTTCCAGTCGCTTACAATCGTTCATCGTTTGGGATACCGGTACGGCAGTCTCCATCCACATATTGATGCACAAAGCTGGAAAAGAAAACAGTGAAGCAAGCTATCGGTCTTGAATCTCTCCCTTTTCCCCTCTTCTTACTGTCTTTCCCTGCTTTGCATTTTGCAGCCGAGCAGCGGAACATCGTCAGTGCGGCAAAGAGCAGGTACGAGATTGGTCTGGAAAAATTGAGGACCACAGAGGAGTCCGTGCAGGGAATGCAGGAGGAACTCACGGCACTCCAGCCAAAGCTGGTCGTCAAGGTCGGTCGGTGTGCCTGTCAATAGAAGGACCAGTTGATTCCCCGAAAGTAATGAAAAGAGGATTTCTCTGTGTCTTTCTTTTCCGTATCTGCATTAATATCTGCATCGAAAGAATCATGCCTCTCGTTGTCTGACTCTTGCAGGGTGAAGAGACTGCAAAGATGATGATTATTGTCGGAGAAGAGACGGAGAAGACCGCAAAAATCAAAGAGGTTGTGGCGGGAGAGGAGGCCGCAGCGAGTGAGAGTGCTGCCAAAGCCAACGCCATCAAGACAGAGTGCGAGGCAGAGCTGGCAGAGGCGATGCCGGCCCTTGAGGCTGCCGTGAAAGCTCTGGACACTCTCACATCGGGAGACATTGCAGAGATCAAAGCGATGAAGAAACCCCCAGGCCCAGTCAAATTGGTCTTGGAGGCTGTGTGTATTTTGAAAGAAGTTGCCCCAGAGAGGAAGAGAGACGAGTCCGGAAAGATGGTACAGGACTTCTGGGGACCTGCTCAGAAGATGGCTTCTGCTTCTGACTTTTTGAAGTCTTTGAAGGAGTTTGATAAGGATAACATCAAACCGGAGATCGTGAAGAAAATCCAGAAATATGTTGTGGAGGAGGACTTCGAACCTTCAAAGGTTGGTATGATGTGCAGCTTTTCTTTCCTTGTTTTTCATCAAGTTTTGCTAAAAATGGCATTTCAACATGTAATTTGAGACTCGAAGTAAAAGCTCAAAGTGGGGCCTTGCACAACTTCCCCCTGCGACACGAAACAGGATTGGAGTCTCTCTCTCTTTTTGTTCCTGAACGGAACGTCTTTGGACACGCGCAACGTCATTCGATCATGATATTCAAGTGTTGGCTTCGGTCTCATTCTCTCCCTACTGTTCTGGGGACAAAAAGGAATCCCCATCCATCTGTGTGTCTGCCTTTGTGTTCGCAGGTCCAAAAAGTCTCCAAGGCCGCCTTCGGTCTCTGCTCCTGGGTGAGGGCGATGGAGACTTACGACAGGGTCGCCAAGGTCGTCGCTCCCAAAAAGGCAGCCCTCGCAGTTGCAGAGGAGGAATACGGCACCGTCATGGCGGGCTTGAGGAAGAAGCAGGCCGAGCTAAAGGAGGTGGAGGACAAACTGGCAGAGATGCAGGCAAAACTGCAGGCAATGGAGGAAGAGAAAGCGAGCCTGGCTGCTCAGGTCTGTCAAGAGATTTCCGTAGCCTCGTACCACGTTTTGGGTTTGCCCGTTTCTTGCGTCTTCTTTTGGATTCTCTTTCCAACTCATGTCGCAACTCAGCGTGCGTTGACGACGCACAGAAAGGGACAATTCTCAGTTGAACGTGCAAAGTCGGATTCATTTTCAACGTGCAAAACCTTGCACGGTCATCACAGGTCAGATTCACGAGCCTTTTCCAGACACACAAAACTCAAAGCATTCAGAAACACAGAATGCCTTTCAAACACACTGACGCAACCAAGTAGGCCGTCCAGATTGTGCAAGAAAGTGGAGAGACTTCAAAGCACTGAATTCACTGGTTGCTTACTGCAAGTGTGAAAACGTGTGTGTGTGTGTGTGTGTGTGTGTGTATGTGAATATTTGCGTGTATGTGCAGGTCGACGACTGTCAAAAGAAGTTGATCAGAGCACAGCAGTTGATTGAATCTCTCGGAGGAGAGAAGAGTAGATGGACAGAGAGTGCGCATCAGTTGGGTCTGGACTACATCAACTTGACTGGAGATGTCATCGTCTCTGCCGGTTTGATCGCGTACCTCGGTCAGTGAGTGGATATGGTGGCTGAAGGGATACGGAGAAAGAAAGTCGATGTGGGAGAAAGATTGAGCAGCAAGCCCCTCTGTGTTCCATCCACACTTTTCGGAAGAGGTACTTCGATCAGTCTTCTTGGTACAAACAAGTCACCCGTTTCACATTTTTGTCTTTGCAGGTGCGTTCACGCCCGCCTTCAGAAGCGAGCAGGTCGCCTCGTGGGTGGAGAAATGCAAGGAGAAGGAGATTCCGGGAAGTGAGAACTTCGCTCTTGAGCGCTGTCTTGGAGACCCCGTCAAGATCCGGGAGTGGACCATGAAGGGGTTGCCTAATGATTCCTTCAGTGTGGAGAACGGAATCATCATCAGCAAGGCCCGGAGATGGCCTTTGTGTATCGATCCCCAGGGTCAAGCAAACAAGTGGATCAAGAAGATGGGACAGGCATCGCAGATTGTCGTGGTCAAATTGTCAGACCCCGACTTTGTGCGGAAACTTGAAAGTGCAATCAGAATGGGGATGCACTATCTGATTGAGAACGTTGATGAAGAATTGGATCCCACTTTGGAACCTCTGTTGTTGAATCAGACCTTCAAACAGGGTGGAACGCTCATGATCAAAATTGGAGACAACATCCTGGATTACTCCCCGACTTTCAGATTTTACGTGACCACCAAATTGAGAAATCCTCATTATCTTCCTGAGGTCGCAGTGAAGGTCTGTTCGACTTATGTGAATCGACATTGGTTTTGTGTTTCTTTGTTTCGTTCATCTGCGTTTCCTCTCTTCTCTACTCTAGTCCTCTCTTTCCTTCTCTTTTCTTGATTTCGTCTTGACTGTCGCTGCATGGACTGCATTCTACTTTTGTGTTGTTTTTCAACGCCTTTTCTCTGCTGTGCCTGCCTGTGTGTGTGTTTGCAGGTGACTCTTTTGAACTTCATGATTACCCGGGATGGCCTCCAGGACCAGCTGCTGGGGATTGTGGTGGCAAAGGAGAAGCCTGAGCTAGAGGACGAAAAGGCCCGGTTGATCGTGGAGGGCGCAGAGAACAAAAAACAGTTGAAGGAAATCGAGGATAAGATTCTGCACGTCCTCTCGAGCTCAGAAGGAAACATTCTGGATGATGAGAGTGCAATTGACATTCTCTCGAAGTCCAAAGTTCTCTCCAACGAGATCGCAGAGAAGCAGAAGGTCAGAAAAGCAGATAGGAAGATAGAGAGTGAGGAAGAGGTCGCCCCGTGTTGTGAACCATCAGAGAAGCTTTGTCAAAAGAAGAATCAGCTTGACCAGACTAAACATACAGAAAGTCAGGCAGGAGAGAAGAGAACCGCCGTCTCCCATGGCTTGATTGGAGCACATGTTGTGAATTCCCCCTCCTTTTCTTTCTTTCTGTCTGTCTGCAGGTTGGAGAGGAGACCGAAGCACGGATCGACCAGGCCCGACAGAGTTACGTCCCTGTGGCCTTCAGGGCCTCCGTGCTCTTCTTTGTGATTGCAGACCTTGCAAACATCGACCCAATGTACCAGTACTCTCTTCCGTTCTTTGTGAACCTCTTCATTCAGGTAGGGATTTGCATGGTGGACAGAGAGAGGAACTTTGGGGATTTCAGCTGGTTGAATCACGTTGTTTTCAGTTCTTTTCAACCTCCTGCTCTCACCGGATCTTTTGATTTTCACCATGTGTTTACTCTTTGCGCTCCCACTGCTGTTAGGTAACATAATTTTTACTATTTCCCCCAGGCTGACCTCCTCATATCTCCCTGCTTCCATGTCATACTGTGTCTCTGCAGTCAATCGCCAGGGCTCCTCCGGCAACTGAGCTAAGCGAACGACTGACGAATCTGAACGACACCTTCACTTTGATTCTCTATAGGAACATCTGCAGGTCAGTGCATGGCCCTTTCAAAATATTCGCGGTCCACTGTTGCACCATGTCTGTGAGTCGGTTGGCCGGCCGGCTGATGGATCGGACGGTCCCTAGTCCAGCGCTACAAAACACAAATCTATTCGCACTTCACGAGTATTCATTTTTTCTTTCGGTGTGTGTCCACTTATCGCACGTCTCATTCTCTCCCTCCCCTCCTCTCTCCCCCTCTGCAGGTCCCTGTTTGAGCGTCACAAGCTCCTGTTCTCCTTTCTCCTCTGCTCGAGGCTGATGCTCTCTGAAGAGAAGATCGAGACGGAGGAGCTGAGATTCCTCCTCACAGGAGGGAACGAACTCATCGAACCTCCACCCAAACCGGCCGACTGGGTCCCTGAGAGAACGTGGACAGAGATCAACAGACTCAGTCAGTCAGTCAGTCAGTCAGTCAGTCAGTCAGTCGACGGATGATAAACGGAAATTAACCAGTGTTGTATTGCACACATCTGCATTGATCCTGGGTTGTGCAAAGTTTTTGTCCTTCTGCTTGGGCCCAGTCCCCGCACTGAGTGAAAGAAAGCATGAAGCAACGAGACTGATTCCCAGTCACCCATATCTCCCCTCTCTTGTGTGTGTCATGTGGGTCTATACGTGCAGGCAAGATCAAGGGTTTCGAGTCGGTTGGGCCGTCCTTTATGCAGCAGCAGGGCCTCTCTATCTGGAAGACCATCTACGACAGCCCCTCTCCACACGAGGAGGAATTTCCCGCCTCCTGCGGGGGCCTGTCGGATTTCCAGATGCTCCTCGTTCTCAGGTGCTTGCGGCCAGACCGACTGGTGCCTGCCATCATGGATTTAGTCGAAGGGGAAATCGGAAAGGATTTTATCTCTCCTCCGCCTTTTGATCTTGCAGGGTCGTATGCGGACTCCTCTTGCGTCAGTCCTTGTGTCTGTCTCCGTAGCTTCATGGCTTTTATTTTTCTTATTCGATTCTCCATTCATTGAGCTGGACTGCAAGACGGTCTTGGGTGAGAATTCTGATTGATGTCAGCACAGGACCCATGAAGCGAAGAGAGGTGTTTTTCTTGTTCTCTTATTCTCTTTCTCGCATTCGCAACCGCAAAACTACCTGCGATCGTATCTATGAGCGATCATGTAACCCTCTTCTCTGTGTTTTTTGTCTGCATGCAGACGGCGCCCTTGATCTTCATTCTCTCTCCGGGTTCCGATCCGTTCGGGGCCGTGGTGAAGTTTGCAGACTCGAAAGAGAAAAAAATGGACTCCATTTCTCTCGGTCAGTCAATTTATCAACCGGTCCACATGATACTAAAGACTTCTCTCCAAGCTGTTCTGGATCAAAGAAACAACTCACGGTCATTGGGAAAGAAATCAGTCAATAGATCCAGTTCTGGGACCGTTTTGTTTTTGATCACCCAAATAAGCTCCATTCTGTCGTTCCTGTCCAACCAATCGAATGCCTTGTTTCTGTGTCCTCCCTCCCACTTCTCTTCCACAGGTCAGGGCCAGGGCAAGAGAGCAGCCGCGTTGATTGACGAGGCCAAACAGACAGGGGACTGGGTGGTCCTCCAGAACTGTCATCTTGCCACCAGCTGGATGGGAGACCTCGAGAAGATCTGCGAGACCATGGACCCAACAAAGGTCAGTAAGGGGATCGTTGGCTGAAGAAATCATTCTTGTTCAACTGATGTCTTCGCCATTTAGGCAGTAGAATTAATTTCGCTGAGGTATGTGCAATAGTGCCCAAATAATCATCCTTTCATTCAGTACGGAGAAAATACGGATCTGTTTCAACTCTCTCTCTCTCTCTCTCTCTCTCTGTGTGTGTGTGTGTGTGTGTGTGTGTGTGCGTGCAGACCCACAGAGAGTTCCGTCTCTGGTTGACCTCCTATCCTTCGATCAAGTTCCCCGTCTCCGTCCTTCAGAACGGAGTCAAGATGACCAACGAGCCCCCCAAGGGACTCCGTGCGAACGTGATGGGCTCCTATACGAAAGACCCAATCGCTGATCCTGAGTTCTTTGACGTCAGTCACAAGGCACTACTCATCCAATGACGACAAAAGCACTTTTTCTGTATGATGGATAGATTCACAGCCGTCATGGACCCTTCTTTTGTCCAAGAGCAAAGAGAGTCAGGGACGCCGACCGACGCAGACAGGAAGAATCACATGTGAATCCCATTCGTTCTTCGCAAACCTTTGCTATTCTTGTTCACTAAAAGCAATCCTGAAATTCCTTTACGCCCATGAATACAGAAAAGACTAATTTGCAGACAAAGAAATTAATCACACACTATTTCTTCCTTGCAGGGCTGCACGAAGGAGATGGAGTTCAAGAAGCTCCTCTTCTCTCTTTGCTTCTTCCACGCGGTCATCCAGGAGAGACGGAACTTCGGCCCGATTGGGTGGAACATTCCGTACGAATTCAACGAGTCCGACTTGAGGATTTCAGCTCGGCAGCTCAGGATGTTCATCGAAGAGTACCCTGAGGAGACGCCTTTCAAGGTCAGAAAGAACAGCAATCAGTTTGCAACGGATCTCTACCGGTTCGTGTGCTTGACAGCCGCCTTCAGAAGGCTTTTCAAGGATCGGAACTTTGCTGAGACAAAGAAATGAAAGTCCCATAAAGCACGCCTATCTTGTTTGACTCGTTTTTAATACGCGTAGTCCGCTATAAATGACTCTTTCTACCTTTGTTTTTATCGCTGAAGCTCATACCCCCGCCCACTGCATGACTTCCTGCAGGCGATCAAGTACCTCACAGGAGAGTGCAACTACGGAGGCAGAGTGACAGACGACAAGGACCGCCGTCTCTTGGTGACCCTCCTGGAGGGGTTCTACAACGACTCGGTGTTCAAAGAAGGATTCTCACTTGGAGGGCCCACGTGTCCGGAGTACACCATTCCGGTGCCTGGCCCTGTAGAGACCTACCTGGACCATATAGGGGGGTTCCCTCAGATTGCAGACCCGGCTGTGTTCGGGTTCCATGCGAATGCAAACATTACAAAAGAGCAGAACGAAACTTTCAAAATGATGGACGACCTCCTTCTCACTCAGGTCAGTCACGTGTCTTTTCTTTCATGACAATTGTGCTCACATGAGGAGACAGTATACTCAGAGGCTAAGTGAGAAGTGGTGTTTAAGACATGTTGGTAGGTGTGCATGTCTGTCTCGAGTATGGGATAAGTGAAAGCGGATCATGAGAAATCAGATGGTTGGGTCAGACAATCCGAAAACGTAAAGTCAGACTCAGGTTGTCTCCGTCGGCAACAGAACTGAGCAGAAAAGCAGAGTGTGCGCGCACAGACCTTTGAAGTCTGTGCATGGTTCTTGTTTCTTTTCTGTCTCTAACTGTGCTGAAGGACGACTTGCGGCCTTTGACACCCGAGTCCTTTTGTCTCCTTAATTTTGTGCAGGGCCAAGAGGGAGGAGGGGAGGGAGGAGGGCAGTCGTCAGAGGAGCTCGTGGGGTCTATCGCTGCGGACATCCTTGGAAGAGTGCCGGAGCCTTGGGATGTACACGAGGTGCAGCAAAAGTAAGTGAGTAAATGAGAATGGGAGAGAATGGCAGGTCTTTTCGTCTGTCCATTCACGTCTGCGGGCTTTTTTGCAGGGTATTTGGGGAATTGCATTTGTTCTTTGTGCTTCTCTCGCTCTCAAGAAAGGTAGAATATCGTTTTACGTGTAATGATCTGTTCAGATAACCGTCAATTACGACATTCATTTATCTTCTGTGACTGTGCAGGTACCCTGTGCTCTACGAAGAGTCGATGAACACCGTGCTCTGCCAGGAGCTGGTGCGATACAACGGGTTGATTCGGGTCAGTCAAGCGTGTCGGGAGAAATTCGGGCCTTCTGGATTTTTGTCGTTTATTCTGCTCTCTTAGGATGTGTCTTGTGTGTGTGTGTGTATGTGTGTGTGTGTGTGTGTGTGTGTGCCTATGGGCGCAGGGTCCAATGGGCAGCTGTTTCTGTGTAGCTTTGTCTGCCTGTATGCACAATGAAAGCTCATATCCTGTGCTTTCGATAACTTTCCTCTTTGGTCTTTTTCTGGATGCTGTCCAGCCGACTTTCGGTCTGCACCTTCGTCGATGATAATTGAAGCGCAAGTTCAACCGACTTCTTTTTTTTTGCGTCCACTCCTCAATTCGCAGATCGTCCGATCGTCTCTGAAGGATATCCAAAAGGCGGTTCAGGGTCTCCTTCTGCTGTCTGCACAACTGGAGGACGCGTTCAACTCCATCTTCGACGGGAAGGTGCCTCAAATGTGGGCGGGAAAGTCCTTTCCCTCTCTGAAGCCGCTGGGGAGTTACGTGAACGATCTGATGGACAGGATCAATTTCTTCCAGGTGAGGGGGACAAAAAGTAGAAGGAGACGAGACAGGATTTCAGGAACGGATGGAGGTTTTTCTTACTCTTGTGAGAGAAGTTTTAGGGGGGGCAAAGCGTGCTTGAGCTTACTTCGATTCCTTTTCTGATCTGTGGGCAACTTTTTGTTTTGTGTTTGCTGTGTTTGTGTCTGCAGAAATGGATTGCAGAGGGCAAGCCGTTCACCTTCTGGCTTTCCGGTTTCTTCTTCACCCAGTCGTTCCTCACAGGGGCCTCTCAGAATTTCGCACGAAGAAACAAAGTGGAAATCGATAAGGTTGGTTGGCCCTGTGTGAAGGATGAGATATTCTGCACGCCTCATTGTTTTTTCACTCTACCTTCCTGGCAATATTCCTTACAAGCGACAGTTTCGCCCGGGGTTGAATGCGACACCCAGTCCTATTCAGTGGCGTAAAAGTTGATGTTTTTGCTATTCGAAACTAGAGAATCTGACCACCCAAGTTCAAACTCTGATTCGCCCTTCTCGACTTAAATTTTTGCAGGTCGATTTCGACTTCGACTATCCCCTGAAGGACCCGACAGAGGAGCCAGAGGAAGGCGTGTACGTTTACGGACTCTTCTTGGAGGGCTGCGCGTATGATCGCCCGAAAAAGTCAGTTCGTTCGTCAGTCACTCAGTCTGAAGGGTGGTTGTGGGGACGGTCGGTCTTCTGTCCTGTGTCTTATCGGGATTTTTGTTATCCATAGTATCATTGTTTCCATGAAAGCGTTCCTTGTGTTTTTTTGTCCTTCTCCGTCTGTCAGTCAGTCACACGGGGATCTCTGCTTCTGCCTTGAGACCGGTTTGAATCTCACACATTTTTCCCGTCTCTTTTCTGGCTTCACTTAGTTGCTGCACACACTTGTTTTCTCTCGTTCCCTCTCAGGACCCTCCGAGAATCGGACCCGAAAGTCCTTTTCGTGCCCCTCCCGATGATCCACATGAAGCCGAAAGAGGCATCATCGATCGCGCCCTTCCCACACTACAGCTGTCCCGTGTACAAAGTATCAACTCGAAAGGGAACTCTCTCGACCACCGGCCACTCAACCAACTTCGTTATGTTCATCAAGTTGCCTTCTGACCTTCCAGGGGACCACTGGGTCAGGCGAGGGGTGGCACTCCTCACGCAGCTTGATGACTAGTCGAATGCTTTTTGATTGTGATGCACAGTACACCTCCGTGCATGATCGCATATGCCGAAGGCAAAACTGTCACTGGGGTCTCTCTCCCTTTGGGATTGACTGAAAAATGTGCAACAACCGCATGTGGATCTCCCCGGCCCCGGGCTTCATTTTGGAACTTTAAATCTTCCGAAAGAAAAGTTTGAGTGGTGATTAATCGGTGAATCTACTGATTGATCAGCTGGAAAACAATTTTCTGGGATCAGCAGGGTCGGTCCTGCTCAGATCTCAGGCTTAACTCAACTTTATTAAATTAATTGAATGACTAGTTAAATGAATCAATAACACGTCAAAATCGCAGTAATTGCAGTAACGCAGCGACGCTGGCAACTGTTCTGAATTCATTTAATTGTTTTTATAAGTTGAAAT
The DNA here is from genome assembly GCA_018398765.1 of Chromera velia. Taxonomy (NCBI): domain Eukaryota; family Chromeraceae; genus Chromera; species Chromera velia. Next base: position 12,952 of record JAHBMJ010000084.1, on the reverse strand, counting down.
TCTAAAACAGAAATTTGATAGTATCAATATTACAATTTAGTTATTCATTGATTCATTGATCGATTTAGTAGATATTCAGCAATTCATTTAGCATTTCATTTTTTTTTTTAAAGTTGTTTTTGTCAGTTCTTATATATACTTTCAAAACTTGAATTGATTTTTTTAGTACGGATCGTTGATTACGCCAATTTACTTACCAATGGCACTGCTCATTACTCGACCAGCAATTTTCTGTATTAAGTGTGCCACCAAGTTATGAAAACGCAAGATTCTGACAGTAACTTTATATTTAGGTTCAGGTACAAAACTTTTAAAAAAATAATAAATCTAGCAATATAAATAAAAATATTTTAATTCTTGTATTAAACTAGTATTCTAGGCTCAATATTTTTTCAACTTTGACTGAAAAACAAGCTTTAAATCTCCTATTAACGTATCACCGCGGTAAAAAAGAAAAAAAACTTTATTTGAAATTATATTTTATTTAAATCAACTTCACTTGAAACTTTTTTAATAGAGATTTATAGAGGTTACATCAAATCCGGTTCTTTTATATAAACTTTGTTGCCAATGTGCAACACAATGACTCAAATCCAGATGTGGCGGCGGCCACTGTGGCGCTTCCAGTCGTTTACTGCAGTTTGGCTGGCATTCCAATATCAATGGCCAGACATCGGATTGCTTAGAATCCCGGGAGCCGGAAGAATCTGATTCAACTCTTTGAGTGAATGATGGTCCCATCGTCCTCTGAAATGGGGCCTTGCACTGGAATCTTTTTCAAGCGAAGACGCTTGACCTCTGCGGAAGTTGTCGCTCCAGCAACAGTGCCTTCTTTCTCTGCTACCTTCGGCCAAAAAGCACAGCATTTCAGCTCCTGCAAGGTTTCAATCACCCATCTGGTCACTCGGCCATTCCAGACGGTGCAGAGTCTTGTTGGTTGGCGATTTCTGATATCGGGACACCACTCACCCAGTTCTTTTTGTCTTGGATGGTGGAAAGAGTGAAATCGACCAGAGCCACGCTGCAAGAAGATTCGAGTTGAGCAAGGACCACGGTGCTCATTCATGCAATGATTGCGTTAACCAGAACTGGATGCCCTTCGGGAGCAGCAGTCTGACCAATCCGTGTTCATCGGTGGTTTGAAGCTGCAAGAAGGGAGATCGATTGATGTATCGATATAGCACAAGCATATGGAACGGGCGGTGATGACTGAGATCGACTTTCTGGGTTGAAATCCTGCTGACTCTTTCCCCCAGCATTTGTCCGTATTGAAGTCTGCAGGCTCGAAGTTCTCGGGGCATTGGAAGCTGTAATCCCTCTCGTACTCAGGAACTTTCGGGCAGTTTGAATCAAAGGTGTGCTTTGCGGCCTCTTGCTCGTCATGGAGTCCTTTCGCGAGCTCATCCTCTTGCTGTACACAATGGAGTCGATCGGAGCGAACTTTGATTCTTCCAGCCATCTGAATATCCGCGCGAATCAACAACAGACCTTCGCATTAAGATCAGCGATGGCGTTGTTGGTGTTCTCTTGCGTTGCCTGGCCTTCTTGTCCACTTCCCTTCTTGAACTCGTTTGCCACTTTCTCAGAGTTATCCGCCACATCGATGGCCCATTTTGCTTCCTGAAGGCCTGGAATCAGCCCTTTGATAAACCCGAAGCGGCCAGCTTCGGCAGTCGTGGCCGATGTGCAGACAGAAAGGAGCAGTCCACAAGCCACGGCAAGGACCAGGCGAATCCCCGCTGTCATTGAACCTAAAAGCGCTCGTTCGTGTTTTGGATCCTCAAAGGGCTGTGGCAAGCAGAGGGGGCCTGTCGTTCAGTTGAAGGCTCTCTGCACGCCTTCACTCACGTCGTTGCGTGGAGTCTCTCCGCCGAACGAAGCAGTCTGCATGGCCAACGAAGCAGTTGGAAGGTCGAAGCTCTCATTCATTCGACCATGCAGCTCACGCACTCACCGTTGCATCACGTTAGTCGAAGAGCGTGCATGCAACATATGTGTTGCACGCGCTTCTGCATCTATGCAGTGCAACTTTGCAACGTGCATGCATGCATGTTGCACAACACATGCAGAAAGACATGCATTCAAGAGAATCCGACAAAGGACCATGCAGAGAGACACTAAAGAAAACTCAAGAGAATTTTGCAACCTCTCACCTTTTGCAACATGCAAGCGCAACACATGCAACACAGCGTGCATTATGCATTGCAAGCATCGCGTTAATTTTCGAATTGTTTGACCGTATGTAGCGTTGACAACTGCATGTTTTAACAAAATTGTCGCTCTCAAACACTCATGCATACAATCAGTCAGTGGCAGGCTCATGCTGCATGTCGGAGCCTGTCACAGTAGCTACTAAGGCCTCCACAGATTGCCTGCATGAAAGCGACAAACGGATTCAAAGCAGAGATTCCCAGATATTCCCAGTCCGTTACTCCATTGCCTTGACGTTTCGTTTCTTGGAAGCAGATCGCATGTAGGCTTCGTTGCTGACGCTTATTTGTGTCAGGCCTCCCAAGCGTGAAGTGAAGCTTCCGCATACATGTAGACGTGTTCGACTCCAGGGCTCCAAAGCAGGCGGTGGCATTCAGGCATCGAGAACTTCAAGGGCTATGCACGCTTCTCTGTGGTTCTTACGATTGCGCTACAACAGGACAAGAGGAGCGGGTAACACAATGAGAGATGAATGAAAAGGACGAGCATCAAACTTGTTGATGAAGAAATAGGGAGGGACAGTCATGAAGACGATGGAGCCAAAGGAGACTCAGCCAATGAGGAACCAGAAGCTGAGGCGCTCCAGGGGGGCAGCCGCCTCCAGTCGCTCCTCCCAACAGCCACGGTCAGCACAGCAACCTGGACTTTCTTTCGAGACCACCCCCTTCACATCCCCCAGCACCCCCGTCCTCGGCTCCTCAACCGCCTCCGCAGATGCATCTGTCTTCCTCTGGTGTCCCTCTGCCTGGCGTCGGACTCCATGTCCCATCCTCAGAGCCTGGTGCGTCCGTTGTAGCTCTGGGGTCTCCCAGCGGTCCCTCCAAGCCGGGCTCTCGTGGTGGTGTTCCTTCTCGTGAGACAGAGAGAGACAAAGAGGGAGACGGCAACCTGGGTGGAAAGATGAGACCTTGGGTGGGAGATGCCGAAAGGGAGAAGTCGCATCCAGGTGACAGAGGGAGAAATGGCAGAGGAAACTCCTCGGACTCCCAGCATCTCTTCGACACCGAAGAAGCCATCCGCAAACCTGTAAAGCGCGCCACCAACACGCCGAATGAAGATCTGGAGCAGAGGTCAGAATGAGGCAGAGTCAGTGTTTTGTCTGCTAGAGTTCTTCTTTTTTTTTCTCCCTTTTGTTTTCCGTTTTATTTGAGAGAGGGTCGCGTGACTGATTCTGACGTCTTCCTGATTAAGTCCCTCGCCTGTCCCGACCTCTCGCATTGAGTTTGCTTTCGGAGTTAGGTTTGGGGTTCTGGACGCTCGTTTGCACACTGCGGTGATCGAGTTAGTAAGGCCTCCGAGTAAGTCCGAAAGCGCGAACCCCCCGTGACACTGTACTCGAGGGGGCGAGCCAGGCAGTGGTGACGCAGCCTGAACTCATCCCTTTTTCCAGTTAGGGGCTGCTGGCCACACAAAACACCAAGCAGGGGGATGGGGGGATAGCTAGACATTTAGAAAGCCGATTAGACAGAATGAGGACAAGAAGGAGTGAGGCCATTTAGTAGTGAGCTCTTCGTTGAGACACTTCAGGCTAGACTTCAGGTAGGCTTACTTCAGTCGAGCTCAGTTAGACTAAGTTAGGACAAGTAAGCTAAGTCGAGTTTGCTTAAGTTTAGTCAAGTTTAGTTGAGCTCAGTTAGATTAAGTTAGGACAAGTAAGCTGAGTCGAGTTTGCTCAAATTCAGTTAAGTTTAGTTGAGCTCAGTTAGATTAAGTTAGGACAAGTAAGCTAAGTCGAGTTTGCTCAAGTTTAGTTGAGTTCAGTTGAGCTCAGTTAGATTAAGTTAGGACGAGTAAGCCAAGTTGAGTAAGTTTACGTTTAGTTTGAGTCAAGTTAAGTGTAGTTTAGTCGAGTCAGAAAATGAGAGATCCGACAAGTCAGGCAAGGAGAGGTCAGTCAGGACATGCAGCCATGATGTAGGCCGCTCAGTTAAGTCAAGCTAGGAAAGAAGAAAAGCAGGAGTAGAAAGGGGTGAGGGGTTTGGAACGCGGCTGCTCTGCATGTCTCATTCTGGTGCGGCTCTCTCTGTGTGTCGTGTGCAGCGAGGTGGCACCGAAAGCAAAAAAAACAAAGAAGGACAAGAAGAAGGACCATGCGGAGCCTCTGCCAGTAATTACAAGCTCCTCTTCTTCCTCCTCTTCAAGCATCTCGTCACCTGGGTCTTAGCGTTTAGATTGGTCTGTTTGTCTGTCCGTCCGTATTTATACATCTGTCTGTCGATGTGTCTATCTATGTATCTATCTGCCCATTCGTCTGTCTGTCCATCTATCTATCAATCTATCTGTAAATCTTCTTCGCTCTGCTTTCTCTCTCTGTGAGGGTGCCTCTTCACATTAAATTTTCCTGTGGCAATCACTATCTTCTCCTAAACCTGGACCGTCCCGCCCCATTCCTCTCCTTCCGTTTCTGTTCTGTCTCTGCTGTTCCGTCTCTTCCTCTCCCTAATTGGAGTTTCGATCAGTGGATGGATAGATCATCGCAGAGGTTGACGTGCGCGTGCTCTTGTCTTGATGTATTTTCAACCTGTGTTGTCTTCCCCCTCCGGATGTGCATCCATTCATGCAGCTGGAAGCGATGTTGGAAAAAGAACCCCATGCGGCGGGGGGGGAGGGAGCTGCAGCCACTCCGTCCCCTCCGGCACTCATGCGCCTCCGCTTTCTGGCCCCGCTCGTCGCATTCGTCAGAGAGACCGGACGGAAACTCAGGAGCGCCGCGGCTGCTGCGGAGCAGAGGGCTGCAGGAACGTCGGGCACGACAAGGGCGCGGTAGTTGGGTGTTGGTGTGTTGTGCTTGGAGTTACGTGAATCTTTGAGCAGCAGTTCGAATACGTTCATGGAATTTGAGGCTTACATCTTTCTTTTGCCCGACGGAGAACTACATAGCATTGAAGTCGGCATTCAGCGATATGGATTCACCTTTTATTATATATGATATTCAGAAATGTTAATTAAATTTGATGTATTATTTAAGTGTAGTAATAAATATGCATGTCAATGATCAAACGGTGCTTGCCGTCTGGTGCCGTCGTCTAGTACCGCCTGGGAGGCAGTGGGGGAATGAATGAGAACTATGTTACCATATACATCTAAATATACGTCATTATCATCATACATTATCGTCAATGATTCATCATTAATGTATATTTCTAGGCAATGCACGTCGGAGATGTTAAAATACTAGAAGGCCATCGGTTTAATTTAATCTCCATGTTTTGCAAGTGGTTTCGGGCAGAAAACATACTGCTGAATAGTACGTTGTTCCGTAGGTTGAATCTTGCAATGTTGAATAGAGAGGGCACTGAATCATAATAATAATAGTATAAACTTGACAAACAAATCAATTATCTGTATAGGATTGAGAATTTTTATTTATTCAATAAATCGTTATTGCGCAACCAGTTTTAGAGATTTATTATCCGTTCAAGTTTATTTGTTCCACATCAATCATCAATTTATATATCCAATACAATCAAATAACTGCACATTTAATAGGCACATATGTTCAAGTTTCTTAAGCTAGATTAATTGGTTTTCTTAGTGTATTTTTCTACAGTTTTGATAAATATAGCTGAACTTTTCAGTTTTTTTCCAGATTTCTTTTGATATCAACAATAATCTGAATGAATGCATGACACAAATTTGCGGGAAGACAAAATCGATCTTCTTGCAAATTAAACTTCAATTCGGGTCCGATGTTCGGGTCACACCGTTTTCCATCATTCATCATCACTGCTACTCTCTTCGCTCTCGCTCCCGTCTGACCGAGGAATCTCCTCACCCCCAGTATATTCGTCTACAGAAAAGCATCCCTCGATTGGTGGCTTCCGTGTGACGAGGCCAGAGTTAATATTGCGATACCTGCACGGTTGTGCATGTGACGAAAATGCACGCAAATGAATGTGCATGTCCATTCTGTTAGCAACTGTCCATGTCCATTCTGAATCTATCCTGGCATGACTGAGGAACATTTGGTTTGACAGCGCAGACAGACGAGGATGGGCTCTCGACTGCTACGCAAAAAACAATGGCCTCCACAGAGAAAAAGTACGGCGAAGGCACCAGCAGCAGACAGGACTGAAGTCTTGTACCACCAGAGCACTGTCAGCAACTGGACGACCATGAAAACCATCTCCCAGCAATCCTTAATTTGTCCACTCTTGAGGTTGCAACACATAATTCGAAGTGACCAGAGTTGCCTACCGGCTGACCTGCTGACGTATCCACGCGGCCCCTCTCTCAGTCCCTCATCTCCAAAGTATCTCTCTTCCACCCACGTGCTGGAGGGATTCGGTTCGTCCCACACGCCCCTGTTGGCATCCCAAGCCCAGCTGCTGCCGTGATTCAGGGGCGGGCAAATGTTCACTTTCCTGATGCAGTCCATACCGTCAGTCACGATCTCGCTGTCCATCTGTTGATCAAAACTGTCCAGACGACCGAGTGAAGATCCAAATTGGAACGCCAACTGCATGCATGCACACGTCTTGGACGCATGACTCATTCATTCAAGCACATACTCGTACGTCCACGAAATATGCACACATGCAGAAAAGCAACCGGAGGCCCACGTTCTTCCGTGCCTTCTTTCCCTCCTTCCCGGTCTCGCTCGCTCCTTCCCGTCCTCCCATGCAGACTAGACTCATCTTCCTTCCTTGTCCACTCCCTCTCCTTCCAGTCCCCCCCCCTCTCTCTCTCACCTGTGCCACGCTCCCGTTCCCTGTGGAAGACACCCCCTGATCGGGAAGTCCAAAAGTTGCCGTCAGCTTGCTCTTCCGTCGGGAAAGAGCTGCTGCATCCGTAGCGGAAAGAGATGTAAGAGGGTTGACAGCCGACGCATTCCCTCTCTCACCGTCCCCTCTACTGCCCCCCTGGTGAGGAGACGAGACCAATGGCTTGGGCTCCAGCTGAGATCTGAGGAGTTCCCCCCTCTTTCCTACCCTCTCCGCTGTGTTCTGGAGAACTACCAGATTCGACCTATCGGATGCAGGGGAAGAAGAGGAGGAAGACGCTGCCGCAGCAGCAGCTGCTGCTGCTGGTGGTGCTTCATCGGTCTTTTTACCCGCAGGCTTGAGACAGAATCTGAGGTCGGTTGTCGAGACCAGAGGGTAACGCTGGTCGAGGAAGAAGAAAACCAAAAAGTCCCGCATCCCCACCCGGTCACTCGGACGTTGAGGTTGGCTAGATTCGAGGGGGGACTTCTCAGCAGCAGCTGAGGAGGAAGGAGACTGCTCTGTCTCCCCTGCCGCTTTGTTTGACTCTCCTGTGAATGGTGAGACGACGTCTGAATCTTTCTCTTCCCCTGCCTGTGTTGCTACAGGAGAAGAAGAAGAAGATGCAGCAGCAGCAGCAGCAGGAACCTCTTTTCCTTTGTCTCCTTTTGACTTTTCCTTGGGGGCTCTCAGTCTCATTCTCAGGACCCGGTGCAGAAGCTGATAATTTGAGAACACCACCAGAGAGCCCCGCTTTACTGGCACCTTGGCCCTCCCATGCACCTCTAGGTCTTTCCTCAAACTCTCTGGGGAGCCGTCCTCGGGGGTGCAGTCTCCCCACAACCAGAAGGCCTGCCAGCAAGCAAGGACATTCAAAGAAGATGTAAATGAAAAATCAACATTCGTGCTCTCACACGCATTTGCTCCAGTGGGGTTCCCCTTTGCGAACACAAAATCTGAAGAAGGCGGGTGTACATGTACATTTCCAAAGGTGTGCTTGATTGAGACTGTTACTGACGACTGAGTGTACCTGGTGGAGAGAAATTTTCAGTTGTCGAAGGGCCAGATGATGCGTTTTCACAGATAGTATCGAAAGGGAGAAGACTCGTGATGAACACGTGCCAAAAGGAAATGTGTGTGTGTATGTGTGTGTGTGTGTGTGAGTGTGTGTGTGTGAGTGTGTGAGTGTATGTGTGTGTGTGTGAGAGAGAGAGAGAGTGTGTGTCAGTGTGTGAGTGTGTGAGTGTGTGAGTGAGTGTGTGTGAGTGTGTGAGTGTGTGTGTGAGTGTGTGTGTGTGTGTGTGTGTGTGTGTGTGCGCGTGTGCGTGCGCGTGTGTGTGTGTGTGAGAGAGAGAGAGTGTGTGTGTGAGTGTGTGAGTGTGTGAGTGTGTGAGTGTGGGAGTGTGTGTCAGTGTGTGAGTGTGTGTGTGCGTGTGTGTGCGTGAGTGTGAGTGAGAGTGTGAGTGTGTGTGAGTGTGTGAGTGTGTGTGTGTGTGTGTGTGTGTGTGTGTGTACGTGTGTGTGTGTGAGTGTGTGAGTGTGTGTGAGTGTGTGAATGTGTGTGTGTGAGTGTGTGTGAGTGTGTAAGTGTGGGAGTGTATTTCTGTGAACACTCACGTCTTGCACCGGTCCCTTGTCGAAGAACTCAAGGGCCCCTCCCTGCAGGCACCCATCCACCCACCCGTCCAAGCGAAGGGAAATTTAAGAAAGAGAGTCGGAAAGAAAAAGTCAGCGCGAATGTATGGGGGGGATTGGTGCGGAGGGGCCGGGGAAACATTTAGGAGGACAGAAGACGCAGAAAGAATAAGAACAGAGGACAAAAGCGATCATAGGGAACATCACGCTGCGGAAAGCAAACAAGGGGGCTGGAACTTGGAAGAACAAATCAGATGCCTTTTTTTCTCTTGTTTCATCCCTTCATTTTCCCCCCCTGGAGACAATTACATCCCTTTCATGATCTATGGACAGGCCGACCTCCAGTGAGGGGGACATGCGAAGGTACAGAATTCCGACCGCCACCACCCTCTCTGCCTCGCCATCTAGGTGCCATACGCCCTCATACTCTTCCCCCTCCTTCACGAAGATGCGCTGGGCCTTGCATACAACCTGCGGACACTCAGCCATCATGAAAGACTGTTGTGGTTCATGTGTCAGCTGCGAAGCGTGCCCATCAAATCCTGGTACACGCTCACAAAGAGAGAAAGGAGGAGAAAGGCAGAGAGAAACATAGATTGACGGAAACGGAGGAAAATGAAGAGCGAGGAAGAGAACAGGAAGAAAGAAAAAATTGAATCGATATTGGAAGGAAGGAAGGAAGGAAGGAAGGAAAGAGATACAGGATGAAGTGAAGAACACGAGTACACATAGGAAATAGAAGAATTGCCCTGACGGCTTCATTCAAACATGCAACGGCACGTCTTCAGGAACGACGGAAAAGAAACCGAACGAAGTAACGGTTAGATGTATCGATACTGAGTGCTTGTCTACTAGCCGGAAGGAAAGGAGCGTCTTGACATTACGAACCTGAAGAGGACCCGGAAGGAGCAGAGCAGGCCGACGCAATTGTGCAAGAAGAGGTGCTGCACTTCTGAGAATCCTCTCGACAAGGCTATGGAAGAGTGCGTCGAAGTCCCCCTTCCTCTCCACTCGATGTCCTGAGGCATCCACCGTTTCCTCTTCCCCGAACATTCTCAGACCCTCCCCACACCCCGCAAGAGGACCACAAAGCCTCGCCGTCAACACAAACTCCTTCTGCTCTTTCGCCTCCCAGTCTCTCCAGAAATCCAGGACACGTCGGACCACGGCCTCTCCGAACATTTTGTTGCCGCAGGATTTCGAACGGAGGGCTTTCAGTTGCAGGAGGTACACAATCTGCAATGGTTCAAAGAGAGAGGGCAGAGAAGAAACAGTTGGGATGGACACAAGTCCCTCAGAAGCACAAATCAGCAGATGAACATCTGTAAATTGACACAAAACCCGACACTTACAGAAGAAGAACAGAATTTTCGGTCTTCTCTTCGTTGGTCTCCACGTGCCTCTATAGCATCTCAGCACTCTGATTCCTGCATGTTATACAATCCATTTCAAAAAGAAAGAGAGGAAGAAAACCCCCCGTTTGAAAACATACGGACAGGCTGGGTGTCCCTTTGATTTGCCGACCTGTTCTGTCTCCACAGGATGCGCCTCAACGAGTACGTCTGTGGGTGTCCACCTCCACGCTCTCGGGTCTCCCTGCCAGTTTTCCATCCTGCCCCTCTGCCTGCCTCCAGACAGCTCTCCCGGCTTGAAGGGCAGCCCTCCCCCTGGGAGTGCCGCGAGGTGCACGGAGAGGTTGGGGTCCAGGAGGTTGTGGTACTGGGGCACGGGGAAGTCCTGCGGCAGGGAAGTTGTTTGTTGGGGAGGGAAAACTGTTCAGAACGGAGACAGGAGGAGAGAGAAGAAGATAAACGTTGAGAAATGCACAGAGGGACATACCACATGTGGATGGAAGGACGGACAGGAAAACGCAGGAAGGAACTTCGGTGTTGGAGTGGATGGAAACTCCTTTTGACGAAACAAGAAGGAACGCGGGAGCGATGCTCATGAAGAGAGGCCATCTGGAGAGGAAGCAGAAGGTGGAATTTCGGTGCAGAAAAGTCCAACAGACAGCACTACAAGCAAGACTAAAAGATGGCAGTGATGGCGATCCGGCGGCATTTGTCTCTACAGTGATTTCTGAAGCACGAATGGATGAAAAACCGACGGGTACTGTCTCTTCATTCCCCTCCGTTGCTTTCTGTCCACACACTCAACCTTTCTCCTTCTACCTTGAGCTCGAAGCGATTTCTAGGCATATACTACGCATACGGCTGCGGGTTAATTCAGTCGCACCTCTTTACCTGCGTTTCCTCTGCTCGCAGATCAAACCACTTTCTGAGAAGATCCAGTGAGCACTCGTCGACAGCCTTGGGGGAAACGAAGAGGTCTAGACCCTCCCGAGGTGTCTCCACCTTTACTGAATTCGCACAAGGGGGACAAACGGGGAACGGAAACTCGGCATGGGGAACAGGATCTAATGCCCTCGCGTCCTTGTCCCATTTGAGATCTAGAGAATCCAGTTTCTCAAACAACACACCATTTGTTGCCTGCCCGTAGGGGAAATGGGGTATCGGGCATCGGAGGCTTCTGGAAATACAACCTCGGAATTCGGCACCCCCCCAGGGCTCCTTGTTGTCTAGGACGTCTGGAGTGTCGGGTGGATTTCTTAGCTCGGCCTTTCTCTCAGACGAGCGTCGAAGAACGGTGCGTCGGTACCATTCCATGCGGAAATCTGCCCGGTTCCATGCACTGCTCTCCTCTGAGCACTTCCGAGCTTCGTCTGGAGCGATGACACTCCAATGATCCCTTGCCGCTCTTTGAATGCGCAATTTCGTATTAACTGCTCTTTTCAAAGCAGAAAGGAGAACTTTCGTGCCCCCCGTTTGCTTCTTCAGATGAGGGGACAGAGCAGCAGCCTCTTCCAGATCCTTGATGGCTCCTCGGAAGTCATCAAGGAAGGTCTTTGCCCATCCACGAATTTTTAGAGCAGCACTGCGCTCCACATCGGACGCAGACGGCGTTTCTGTGCTCAAAATCTTTTCGGCGAGACGGAAACTCTCTACGACAGATCCCTTTCGGTATTCTCTCTGCAGAGCTGCCAGAGCTTCAGAGGGTGCCCACATTTTTTCGCACAACAAGAGGATGTGGGATCGAAGTATTTTCTCGTATCCCAGAGACAGCTAGGCGCTTTCCTCAACACGCTGACGTTTATATATTCAAAGTATGTTATTACTCACTTGTTTGGACGCGTATGCAAAACATCAGATAAAATCTGCTTGCCAAGCCTCCTAGCTCTTCATGGTTCGAACGCGGCCCATAAAGAGTCCACAATATTGAAGATTCTCTATAAGACATATATATATGCATGATCGAGCCGAAGGAAAACTCGACGATCGATTCAATGCATGCATGTAAATCGATTAACACGTACACGTACGTGCATGCGTACAAAAATGCACAAAAGTGCTGCATGCATGGTGCGCTCGTTTTGCGCGCAAAACAATTGAGTTTGATAGCTAGGGTGCACGCGCCCGGTGCGCCGTCCGGCCATGATCTCTAACACTCAGGCTGACCGTCTTCTGAGTCCAGACTCCAGATCTGTTGTTCACCATGCATTATTATCAGCCACAGAAACGATCGAATCGATCAAAAACTTCACGTCGACGTGTATATGTTTCTGGATTACTAGAGTGATACCATTGGCGATCAAAGCTGGAGTAGAGTCACAACAATAGACAACAAATAACAACAAATTAAACTGTGAGTCGCAATACCCCCTTCGAATCTTTCAACACAGCTGATTGAGTCAACTTCTGTATAGCAAGCCAAACTCCAGCCTAGCTTGCCTCAGTTTTTTGCCTTGGTATATCTTGTATGGTGTTTTTCAATCCATTCTTCTTCAGTTGAAAAACTGCAGCTAAATAAAACTTATAAAAGTATATAACATAAATTATTATGAATCTATAGCTACAAAACTAATACAGATAGAGATAAACTTTTTAAAGAAAACATGATATGCATAATTGTAGGATGTTATGAGTTGATTGGCCATATATACTAGGTAGCCAGAGCTTTAAGGCTTTAGCGAAGGCTCACCATGACGAGCTTTCCTAGCACCTTTAAATACTTCAATTCAATTTAATTCAAATCAATTCACCGTATTATTCACGAAGAAACGAACCTTTGATATAGTTTTTAAGGGTTAAACAATAAAAACGAAGGAAGGATAGAAAGAAGGAAGAAAAGAAGGAAATAAGGAAAGAAGGAAGGAAATCGCCGCTTCAAATCGGAAAGAAGGATTCAAGGAAGGAAAGCTAGAAAGGAAGAAAGGACCAAAGTCAAAAAAGTTGAAAGAAGAAGAGAGAGGCAGTCTCAGGCACGCACACACACACACACACACACACACACACACACACACACACATACACATACACACACACATACACACACATACACACACA
>JAHBMJ010000083.1:9277-49277 GCA_018398765.1 Chromera velia | reverse complement strand
GACAAAAAACAGACAGAGACAGACAGTTACACAGACAGAAACACAGACAGACAGGCAGGTAGACAGACAGCCAGACACACAGACAGATAGACAGTCAGACAGAGACAGACAGACAGACAGACAGACAGGCAGACGGCACAGACAGACAGAAAGAGAGACAGATAGACAGACAGTACATGAATCTACATGCAAAAAGAATTCTGAAAAACGATTCACTGCCTCGATGTAGTGGGTGTAGTCGGAGACGGTATGTTGTGAGTGCTTGGTCATGTTGATCATGGTACCAAAGGCGACACCAACCAGAACGTAGTAGACCAGCTTGATGATCATGCCCAACCCAAGGTGAACTCCACCGCTAGTCTTCTGAAGAAACCTACCGGCTCTCTCAGAAAACGACTTCGGGTCTCTGTGACAGTCTGTATTTCTGCAAAGACAGAAAACCAGTGAGTCGAGTAAGCAGCACAGAAGTTTTTAGCGTTATGTGCAGTGGGAAAACCTGTTTCCAGTGAGCAAGATCGTCAATGTCTGACCTGCATCTATGGGTCACGATATGGTTCTTTGAGCCTTTCCACAGCCCACTCTTATAGAACGGACAAGCCAGTCTCTCTGTACCTGTCCCCAGTAACATTCCTCGTTCATCAAAGAACTGTCTGGACTTGACAAGATCGGAAGCCACCGAGTGGATTTCGGAGTCAGACGGGAGACTGCTGCGAGGCTGGAGAAGCCTCATTTTGGCTTGATACTATGCCGTCTCTCTGTCCTCCAACAGCCTAATCTTTGCTGCTCGTCAAGCCTTTTTGTTTGAATTCAAAACAATAGAGTCTGTTGAGCCAAATGAGGATTGAAGCCCGTCCTGTTAAAGCATGTGGATGGCTTTGTGTAATCATTCACAGGGCATGCAAGGTCAGTCGTTTGCGGCTTCTATTTTTATCACAGTATAGATACGGATTCATCGCGCGTGATTGCCATGCAGGGCGTGCCAGGGGTGATCGGGGCACTTTGTTCCGCAATGCGCGCACCAACCATACTGCACTGGAGCCGCGCCGTCTACGCACATGGCAAGACAGGGAAGACAGTGCATGTAATGCCATGAATACATACGGAAAGAAGAGTCCTCAGATTGCTTCTTAGACAGCACAGAGAGAAGATTTTGAGCGAATCACTTAATGAAAGCTGTGGCTGTGTTGTTTTGTAGTCTCCATATTTTTCCAAACGACTCCTGACGGCCCGGGTTAGATCAAAGAAACGCGGCCTTTTCGGGTACTTTCTTTCATGTGTTGCTTTATCTGGGAGCAGGGGGGAACAGAACAATGGTTTGCTTTTGGCCTTTTGTTTGGTCTTTTTCTCTATAAGGAAGAGGCCTTTCGGAGTACGTGTGGGAAGTAGAGACTCCTGTCAGAAGTGCAGAAAGGAAAGGCATAGGTAGGTTGACGTTGCTAGCAATTCTAGGAATTCAGACAGATATATTCATTGCTGTAGGCACCAGTAAATAAAAAGTCGGTACAAATCAATGCCCAGAGGATGGGCACCCTTGCATCTTCATCCCTGTTTTTTTTTTGAATGCAGGTGTTTGACGCCAATTGGAGACCTCCAGTGGGCAGAGGACCTTTGCCCGTGGCTGTGCTGGGAGTGACTCCAAAAGTCAGTTTTTTCGAATTTTAGGTCCATTTTTGGCCTCAGTTTTCCCTCCATCCCTCTGTGTGGGCCGTATGGGTGCACGTATGTCCTCGAATGAGTAGTTGCGATAGGGCAGAAGCATACCTGTGTGTGTGTATATATATGTGTGTGTGTGTGTGTGTGTGTGTGTATGTAAGCGTGAGTGTAAGTAAGTGTTCTTTGTCTCCTTCTCTTACACCCTTTTCCCTCTCTTGTTGTCTCTCTTTCTGTCTTTCTGTCTGTGTGCACCTGCAGACTGCGTTTCATGAAGGGACTGGGTCTGCTGGGGGGAGCCCAGGTACACTTTTTTTGTGTGTGAATGTGATGTGAATATATGAATTCATGAAAGGTGAGAGAGAGGCAAAGTGAGGGGTATGGTTTGTGAGAGCGATGAAAGATAAGAAAGATGCCGGGGGGAGGGGTGCTGGGAAGCCAGGGCGACAGACTTCAGAAAATAGCACTAGATGTGCACAAGTCAATGAAAAATGGGGGGATGTCCCAAAATGACTGCTGTGTGAGAACAGAAAGCAAGAGAAAGGAGACAAGGGAAAGAAAGAAAGAGTAAGTCTAAGTCAGTTGCCTGTTGGGCCAGTTGGGTGGCCAATTGGTCGCGTTGCCTTGTACAGAACGTCTAAAAAAAAAAGGGTCGTTTTGAGAAAATCGAGTTTAAAGACTTTTGGTGCCGATCCCCCGGGCATTGATTTGTACCGACTTTTTGTAGGTGGTCCCGGTATGCATGTTCAGGCATAGCGCCGTCTATGCACATGGCGAGATAGGGAAGACAGTGCATGTAATGTCATGAATACATACAGAAAGAAGAGTCCTCAGATTGCTTCTTAGATAGCACGGAGAAAAGATTTTGAGCGAATCACTCAATGAAAGCTGTGTTGTTCTGTAGTCTCCATATTTTTTTAAACGAATCCTGATACTTAGATCAGAGAAACGCAGCTTTTTCGGGCACTCTCTTTCATGTGTTGCTTTATCTGGGAGCAGGGGGGAACAGAACAACGGTTTGCTTTTGGCCCTTTGTTTGGTCTTTTTCTCTATAAGGAAGAGGCCTTTCGGAGTCCATGTCGAAAGTAGAGACTCCCATCAGAAGTGTAGAAAGGAAAAAAATAGGTAGGTTGACGTTGCTAGCAATTCTAGGAATTCAGACAGATATATTCATTACTGTAGGCACCAGAAAATAAAAAGTCGGTACAAATCAATGCCCAGGGGATCCCCCGGGCATTGATTTGTACCGACTTTTTGTAGGTAGTCCCGGTATGCATATTTAGGCATAGCGCCGTCTATACATATGGCAAGACAGGGAAGACAGTGCATGTAATGCCATGAATACATATGGAAAGAAGAGTCCTCAGATTGCTTCTTAGACAGCACAAAGAGAAGATTTTGAGCGAATCACTCAATGAAAGCTGTGTTGTTCTGTAGTCTCCATATTTTTCCAAACAAATCCTGACGGCCCGGGTTAGATCAAAGAAACGCGGCCTTTTCGGGCACTTTCTTTCATGTGTTGCTTTATCTGGGAGCAGGGGGGAACAGAACAACGGTTTGCTTTTTGTCCCTTGTTTGGTCTTTTTTTCTATAAGGAAGAGGACTTTCGGAGTGCGTGTGGAAAGTAGAGACTCCCGTCAGAAGTGCAAAAAAGAAAGGCATAGGTAGGTTGACGTTGCGAGCAATTCTAGGAATTCAGACAGATATATTCATTGCTGTAGGCACCAGTAAATAAAAAGTCGGTACAAATCAATGCCCAGGGGATGGGCACCTTTGCATTTTTATCCCTATTTTTTTCTTGAATGCAGGTGTTTGACGCCAATTGGAGACCTCCAGTGGGCAGAGGACCTTTGCCCGCGGCTGTGCCGGGAGTGACTCCAAAAGTCAGTTCTTTCGAATTTCAGGTCCATTTTTGGCCTCAGTTTTCCCTCCATCCCTCTATGTAGGCCATATGGATGCATATATGTCCTCAAATAGGTAGTTGCGATAGGGCAGAAGCATACCTATTTATGTGTGTATGTGTGTGTGTATGTGTGTGTGTGTATATATGTGTGTGTGTAAGCATGAGTGTAAGTAAGTGTTCTTTGTCTCATTCTCTCACACCCTTTTCCCTCTCTTGTTGTCTCTCTTTCTGTCTTTCTGTCTGTGTGCACCTGCAGACTGCGTTTCATGAAGGGACTGGGTCTGCTAGGGGGAGCCCAGGTACACTTTTTTCGTGTGCGAATGTGATATGAATGTATAAATTCATGAAAGGTGAGAGAGAAGCAAAGTGAGGGGTATGGTTTGTGAGAAGGATAAAAGATAAGAAAGATGCCGGGGGGAGGGGTGCTGGGGAACCAGGGCGATAGACTTCAGAAAAGAGCACTAGATATGCACAAGTCAGTGAAAAATGGGAGGGTATCCCCAAATGACTGCTGTGTGAGAACAGAAAGCAAGAGAAAGGAGACAAGGAAAAGAAAGAAAGAGTCAGTCCAAGTCAGTTGCCTGTTAGGCCAGTTGGGTAGCCAATTGGTCGCATTCCCTTGTACAGAACGTCTAAAGAAAAAAAGGGTCGTTTTGAGAAAATCGAGTTTAAAGACTTTTGGTGCCGATGGGCACCTTTACATTTTCATCCCTGTTTTTTTCTTGAATGCAGGTGTTTGACGCCAATTGGAGACCTCCAGCGGGCAGAGGACCTTTGCCCGCGGCTGTGCCAGGAGTGACTCTAAAAGTCAGTTCTTTCGAATTTTAGGTCCATTTTTAGCCTCAGTTTTCCCTCCATCCCTCTGTGTAGGCCATAGGGGTGCATATATGTCCTCGAATAGGTAGTTGCGATAGGGCAGAAGGATACCTATTTATGTGTGTATGTGTGTGTGTGTGTGTGTATGTGTGTGTGTGTGTGTGTGTGTATGTGTATGTGTATGTGTATGTGTGTAAGCATGAGTGTAAGTAAGTGTTCTTTGTCTCATTCTCTCACACGCTTTTCCCTCTCTTGTTGTCTCTCTTTCTGTCTTTCTGTCTGTGTGCACCTGCAGACTGCATTTCATGAAGGGACTGGGTCTGCTGGGGGGAGCCCGGAGAGCTTCTTTCAGTTTTTGCAGAAAGGAGCTCATCTGGAAGAACGAAGGCTCGAAGTGATCTAATTTCAGTGGCAAGTAGTTTCATGTGGTTTCTTAATGGGTTGCTCCTAACTCAGCTTCTCTCTTTCATACCAGACAGGTTGCTTATGGTCAGAACCACTACAGCTCGAAGCTGAAGCGTTGCCACATATTACGACCTACTCTCACGCTATGAGAGAGGATGCAGGCACCATCTAACTCCAAAAAGGTGAGAGCTAGAAGGTTCTATAGGCGTATGAAGGTCAGTCATTCTATCAGGTTTACTTACTACTCTAGAAGTCTGAGTCTGAAGTCTTTGAGAGCTTTGGCGCATGTTTGTTCCCCAAGGAGATCACATAAGGGTGGGAGCAATGCAGCCAAAGGCTCCAGCTAGCCTAGACAGTGACCAAGGGGCTCGCCCAAGGCCTGTGCCCGGGGGCCTTCTCTAGCTGAACTCTTGTCTGGATTCCTTCTATACGTTTAGGCATCTCTACTATGTTTCCTGTTTGCAGTGTGTATGTTCGTGTGTGTAGGAAGGTTTGAATGAGATCTCAAAGAGGTTGAGTCGATCTGAGTTCATTGAAGGTGATGACTCGTCACGACTGAGAGTTGGAAAGGTCGATCGTCCTCCACTAAATTTGGATACGATTCGAACTATTCGGCTCTGCATTTTTTTTTTTCATAATCGGCTAATTTCTGTTTCTTGTGGTGCACCGCGCGGTCTCAGTTGCGGCTCGCCACGTGGAATCGGTTTCGTACGTGGAGCCAAAATCGGCTTTTCGTGAAAGGCAAAAGAAATGGAGGTGGGAATCGAACCCGGGACCTTCCGCTTCTCAGTCTGCCACCTGCTTTCACTTCATCCATTATGATTCTCCTGATGTCTGCCAAAGGACACAAACAACAAAATGTCTCAGAGCGATCAAAGACTTAAGTTGCGGTCTAAGTAGACCATAACAGATGGGGATAGGGTAAGATGATGGTCTGATAAAGGGGCAATACAACATTGTCCCAGACTCATACATTGCATGATGGCCTATAGACCGATATAGTCATATAAACCGATCGATCAACAATGATAATAATGATGATGATGTTTAATTAAATATATTTTAAAGTTTTCTTAAAGCTACTAGTACAAATTATTCTAGAAAATATTACTATACAAGTACGCTAGCAAGTATATGGTAACAACTAGACTAGTGTGAAAACTGTGTGAGCAAGAAGAAAAAAATTATAAAGAAACTTTTTAAAGACGACAAAAACGTTTGAAAGACTTGTTTAGGGAAGAGATTCCCTGAACAGTTCTATCCTAGAGTTCTATCATAAGTCAATTTATGACTATTTGAATGTTAAAGATTTGTAAATATGTAGAGAGAAATAGACCAACCCGGTGACAGGCAGACGAGCAGACACTGTTATGCAGAGTCATTGCAGACAGGTGTGTAGATAGAGAGTGAGGCAGACAGGCATGAAGGCAGACAGCTACTCAGACAGACGGGCACCGCAGCATACAATCAGACAGGGAAGAGGCAAACATGCCTGACAATACTAGACGCGTACGGAGGCAGGAAGCATGCACACAAAGAGACAGGGAGGGACACTCAAGCGGACAAGCAAAAGCAGATTTAGGCTATGGAGGAAAGCAGGGAGAGAGACAGAAGCACTCGAGCTGCATGGGCATTTCCTCGTTTGCCTGCAGGCAGAGAACCAATCGAGTCGACCGTCTACCTGTCGACACATGCATGCGTCAAACAGATCGAGTGACATAGACGGGACCGGATCGGGAAACAAATCGGCAACGCATGCAGTCCGGGGACGTACGAGGGCCGAGAATTAACATGTGAAAGAGAGATGACAGGCAGCTACAGAACCTATGTGACAGTCTGCCTCTTTGCACATACGCATGATCCTGACATACCAAAAGTCTGGCGAGAGAGACTGACTTGAGTGGATCGTCGGTCATGCAGATTATTATGTATGCATCCAGCCTTCTCACAGGAGTACGTCGATTTTTCTCTTGCAGAAGCATTGACGCACGCACCAAATTGATTCTCAAGAGTCAAGACTCAATCGCACCATGTTGTTTGAGCAATTCTTGGATCTGTTGATTCTTTAGTACGCGTGCTTGTTGGAACGCCATGGTCCCGTTTTTATTCTTCAAATTCGGGTTTGCCCCTGCCTCCAGGAGAATCTTTGCACACTCCACGTTCTCCCTCAGCACTGCGTAGTGGACAGCCGCAAGCCCACTGTCATCTTGGTGATTCAACTCGCCCCCCTTCTCTACAAGCCGCTGCAACACCTGAGGATGACCTCCCAGGATTGCAGAGCAGAGCGCGCTGTGCCCCTCTTTGTCGTAATCCGTCAGGCTGGCGCCTGACTCGAGGAGCAGATCTACAAGCTCCAGGTTGCCGCTATGGGCAGCGCAGTTCAGAGGCACATCCCCTTCCCGACTTTTCGCGCACACAAATTTCGCTTTCTCCTCGGCACTCTTGTTCGCAAGTTTTTGTTGAACGGCCTCGAGCCGACCTGAAATAAGAAGCCATGTAGGCAGAGACAATTAAAGCAAACAGCACAGAAACATCATCCCACAAGGAGAACGATGGCAGACGAATTGTAAGGACCAGAAGCATGTGCAAGATGTGTTTCTGCATAGGTGCATAGGAAAAGACGCATGCATGAACGCATGTATGGGCCAACCTGCTGCGCAATCCTCGCAAAAGCGATCAGCAGCGGTGAGCGCAATGGAAAATCGAGGGAAGTTGATGCGTCCATTTACATTGACGCCTTGAAGAACCGAAAGAGCGTCGCCCATCGCTTCTGCACGAGCGCCCTTGAGCGAGCAGAACTGCAGAAATTGGGTGGAACAAGCTAAATCACTCACAAAACAGTGTGCATGCAGTATAACATGCAAGCATGCGCTCGCCTGCAGTCAAACCGTGGTCATCAATCGATAAAGGAAGCGCACAGCCCCAAGGCATCCACGTTCAGGAATCTCACTGTGACGTACAGACGAGCAGCAGAACATTACAATTTGCTTCTATAGCTAGAGTGCCTGTCCGGCGTCATATATATATGGGATTTATATGCATGTCTGTCTGCACATGGCCCCGCGCGGAGTTATAATTTGATCGAAACATTTTGAGCTTTTTTTTTTCAATGATGCATGCACGCGCGCGCATTTCGCGCCGATACGGGATCGATGTACGTTGTAAATGAACAACAGTGGGTGCAACACTTCAACGCTGCCCTGCAGTGCTTTTCAATTCACCGCGGCTCTCAACAAGCCTCCCAGGGCCCTTACGGTGGATTGATAGGACAGCAACAAGACTTTGTGTTGTGCAGAAGCGTACAAATTTGAATCTTCTTTCTGGCGTTGATTGTTCTTTGAATTCTTGTTATGCCATGCGGGACGCTACCGATCATTTCTGCAACTCTGTACCAAAAAGAAGTTCATCTTCGATTGTCCAATTAAGCTAGGAAAGTTATGTGTTTCTTTCAAGACTTGACTGTGGCTATGATTTGCTCTATCTTTCGATTTGAGCTGACTCCTTTTCTTGCTGCCTCCGCTTCTGCCACTATAAATCCGAATGCGAAAAAGAATTTGAGACAAAGTGTGGAACGCATCCAAAGAATTTCAACCTTGCTTCCTTTTCAAAAAAGATCAAAGGTCTGTCTCGTAGCCTAGATCTATTTTTTGCGATGTCGGGTGTTCTTCTTTAATTTTTCATGAAAGATCTTAGGAGAGATGGACCCGCACTTTGTTCAACCTTCTGCATATTAAATGTGTATTTGCTCTCTCACATGTATATATGCATTTCGTTTTGTAGCCAACCAGCAATAATAGGGCGAGACGTGGCGAGACGGTCGGCCAGACCGAAAGAAAAACCCTTCCTTGTGTTTCGAATGAAGCCCTCTTCATCTCTAACAGGCACTGGATGGCGGACTTAGGGAGCTCTGCCTTTTTGAAGTTTAGCGACCTGTATGTATTTGTCCAAGCTACGTGTTTTCAACAAGATGTACAACAAGTTATAAAAGCAACAGTGAGGTGCAGTTCTTTCAGAACGCGTGGGTTGAATGAGGAAGGCTCTTTGAGGCGCATTGAATGAGAGAGGTGATTGATTGCTGCCAAATTGCGTTTCTGCTTGGCTGTGCCGCCGTTCAGTTCGCCCCTCTCAGGTCTACTGAAATCTGTGTATTTGTATATGCGGGTTTTAGCGGCACAGTCACCAAAACAGGGACCAGACGAGCAACACGTGTTCAGAAAACCGTCATGCTGTCACAGAATGGCTGCATGATTCCAGGATGGGGGGCTGTCTGCGAGGAGACAGGAGATCGATGCACTAGCTAGGAGATAAAGAGAACGAGCAGAGGAGACAGGAGATCGATACACTAGCTAGGAGATAAGGAGAACGAACAGAGCAGGCAGGAGATCGATGCACTAACTGGCTAGCTGGGTTAACGTACCTTAATTTGTGTCAGAACCATGTGTTTGATCAAATATTTTGGAGGGAGGGAGGGAGATTATAGAGGAAGAGACTCAAGCCAGGAAGGTAAGGCAGGCGTGGGAGAGGAAAGCCGTGAGGAAGGAGAAGAGAGAGTACACCACAGGCGTCTTTTCTCTCTAGTAGTACGAAATATAACAAACCCCCTTCCTGCTCTGACATGTCTCTCCTGATACTAGTGTTCAAGAGTGAGGGTGTAGCAAGGCAAGCATGGAAGCCAAGTGGGTGTAAAGGATTTCTGGAAGTAGATGAGAAAAACAAAATAGTTGATCGGGCACTGTTCTCTTCTTTCACTTCTGTTCTGCTGGACGGATTCTATTCCTGTTGCGGTGCAACATTTTTTTTAATTATCCTCTCTCTGCACTTTCTTTCTTTAATTCCTTCTGGCAGAATCGAATGGCCGAAAGACAAAACCAACTGGGTGAGTGACTGATCTCTACCTGATCTTTCTCTCTGATTCTTCGCAGGACAGAAATACATCACCAGTTTTTTGGCTTTTGATTTACCGTTCTGCTCTTTTTGAGCTTTTTTCATGCCTCTCTGCTCAAGCTATGACATAGTTGATCGATTTTGTGCTATCCTTCTGTAACATTTTAAAAAATGGACCACGGGTTTGTGAATTTTCTTGAGTTGGTAACTGGACAAGCGGAGGCGAGAAGTAGAAGACGATTCCTTGGATGTCTCTTCGATCTGCTACTCTGTTGGCCCTTTGCTTTGCTTCTGCGCCTGACTGATTGGGAGTGAGTACATTTTCTTGTTTTCTGCTGTCAAGCTGGATGCACCCGGCCACAATGAGAAGTACATGATTCAACTTGTCGGTGTGTGTTCTGATTGCAGTCAACCCGGGGACGCCCCTGGCATGCGGAGGTTTTTTTTGCACCCCTGATAGCCTCGATCGGCCAGGAATCACGTGACCACTCCGAGAGAGGTCTTCCACGACCCTCATTTCCATTACGTCGTCGCACAAACAAGAGAGCGAGAGTAAGAGAACCTCACGCAGTACCAATCAAAAGAAAAAATCGATGAAGTGATTGAGGTCTTTCATTTACTTCACACTGCAGGTGCTTCCCCCCCCTATACTCTCCTATACTCCTTCTGGCTTTCTCTTTTCCTTTCTTTCCTTAATTATTCCTTCTGGCCCCAACCTTGCACTGCCTGCTTAATTGTGTCTCTTAACGCGCTGCCCCCTCTTCCTCTCACTCACGTATGCCCCCCCTCCCCTTTCCCTATCCTCCCTCTGCTTTCTTTGTGCAGCTGCCCCAGGCAAGCTCTGCATCTCTCCAAAAGATAAAGAAGTCATCACCAATCCCAAGAGCACCTCATCACAGCAGACAACAGGCGCGGGAGGAAGGAAGATCAGCGTAACCAATCAGGCAAATAGGCTTGCCCAGATTTTGAAGGTCATCTTGGACAAGGCCGCTGCTGATACTCTCCATTCCCCTCGTCTTTGTCAGAACAACAGATCTACGTCGTCTACTGGCTCAGAGAGTCTGTCACATTTAGAGGCTCACCTGCCCTAGCGCCTGCCACAATGAATGTATCGGGAGGAAATTCAATGCAAAATGCCCTTCAAACTGTCTCCTCAGAGGCTGCAGACAAGGTCGACAAGCAGAAACATTCGAGCAAGGGTGCCCGATCCACCACCGCCAAGTTGGACATCCCCACCGCCAACAAGAGAGGATCTCAAAACTTATCCTCTTCTTTTGCCACCGCCGCCGCCGCAGCAGCAGCAGCTACCACTACTGCCCCTCAAACTCATCCACAGGGGAACCTCCTACCCCTCACCAGAAAGACCTCAGCATTCTCCAATGGGACTACAGTAAGCAAGAGGGAAGGTATGTGAAGTCACAATAGAGGTGCAGTGGCTCTACTCTTTAACGTCTTCGTATCATCCTGATAGATGTCCCTTCTTTAGACTTCCTCTTCTTGCTTCTGCTTCCCCCTCCCCTTGCCCCCCCTGGATCTCCTATACTCCTTGTGGCTTTCTTTCGTCCTTTCTTCCCTTAATTGTTCCTTCTGGCCCCTTTGCACTGCCTGCTTAATTGTGTCTCTTGACGCGTTGCACCCTCTTCCTCTTTTACTCACGTATGCCCCCCTTCCCCTTCCCCTGTCCTCCCTCTGCCTTCTTTGTGCAGCTGCCCCACCTAACACAACTCGAGCAGACGGACAGACTGAGGGGCCTCAAAGACTGAGAGAGGGTCCAAGCAGGAGCCCCAGGCAAGTGCCCCATCTCTCCCAAAGACAAAGAAGTCATCAAAAATCCTGCTCCTTGAACGTCTCGCCGATGCCGACTCGAAGGCCTTAGCGGCTGCCCTGAGGGACCTTCTTGCACTGGAAAGAGACGCTGCATCTGAAATAGTTTAAGAGGTGAGAACAAGGGAAAGAAAGGGTCTGTGTATGCGCAGACGTCAATGAAATCTCTCCAAATCTCTTTGCATGATCAGTGCGGTTTCGTTCTGTTACATGTTTCAATACCCTGCTCGCCGTGTTTGGCTTCGAATTGCGATTCTTCCCATGCCTGCACATGTCCCTCTAGCTGCCTGTCTGCATATGCAATGCCATGTACTCCTTCATGCAGGTGAGTGAGGCGGCGGAGGATGCGGCTGCTCAAAGGCAAGCACGAGGCGAGAGGGTTGAGGAGAGGAATCGAGATGTGCATGGAGGAGGGGAGTGGAGGGGCTGAGGGAGAAGTGTGATAACTTGGAAGAGGAGAAAGAAGAGACAGAGAGAAGCAGAGAATTTGAGAAAGACTGTAACAGTTGGAAAGATATGAGGAAGGAGCAAGTATGTCCGGAGTGGATGGTTCATATCTTTTAGTTCCTGTTTTTGTCTTCGTGTACCTTAATCATCATGAAGTCTTCCTCGCCTCTTCATTGCTTTTCATTGTCTCTCCCTCTCTGTTAGCCTCTTCCCCGACTAATCTTCCTTCCTTCTTGAGCATGTCTGTCTGTATGTCTACATCTGTTGGTTCTTTCCTCTCCTTTTCTATGCAGGTCTTTGAAAGCCAACTGGAGTACCACGAGGGGGTGTGTCCAGATGCAGAGCCTCCCGAGGGAGTGCATGAGGGGGACTTGGCGCAAGGGGGTGAGAAAAGAGCAGGAAGGGAAAGGGAGGGGGATGAAGAAAGAACGGGAAGGGCAAGGGAGGCTCCCCAGAGGGAGGGGGAAAGAGACGGGGGAAACATACAAATCGCCGCGTCTGCCAGTCTGGATCATTGCCTGTGCAGGCCTCACAGGAACCCCAACCTTCAGCTACCGCCTCCCCCACCGACATTGAGATGTGGAGGAGGGAGGTGGAGGAACTGGAGAAAAAATGTGAGGAATTAAAAGAAGAAATGAATTATAGGGAGGAATTTTTTGAAGAGATGAGGAAGGAGCGAGTGTGCCTGGAGTAGATAGTCGACGTTGGTCGTCTCTCTCTCTTTCACTCCCACCCTTATCCACCATACATCCCCCCTGATTCATTTCCTTTCATCTTCAGGGTAGCTAGAGCACGTCTCCCTACAGAGACTGGGAGACTGTCTTGGGGTGATTTAAAAAAAAAAAAAATGGTTATTTTCACTTTTTTCTTTTTTTTTTCTTTTTCTGCATGATGTCAAACTAAAAAATATGTTGTTTAAGTGTTGTTCATGTGTTGTATAAACCGACAAATGTTGTTTAAATGTTGTTATATCATTGTTTCCTAGATTGTTTCTTTATTATAATGATAAATAAATGTTGTTACACTGTTATACAACCGTTGCTTTGGTGTATGTTGCAGGGTGTCGTATTGTGATCAAGTCGCATATGGTTGTTATATGTTGATGCTAGCGAGATTATCATCAAAAAACAAAAAAAATAAATTTGTTTTGGATCGAGACTTTTTTTTTCTTTTTTAGAAATTACCCCTAGGAGACCGTGCTCTTTTCATGATCCGTCCCCATCAGGAGCTCTGGAGAATTCTGGAGAAATGCGAGAGCAGACTTCTGATAATATACATGGGACTGAAAAATACTAAAAAAGCTCTACACGAGCAACAAGTAACAAAAAATTAAAACAATAAATAAATAAAAATCTTAAAGAATTTTAATTTTTTTAAAAAAACAGTTTAGCCGTATAAATTGGCCGGTCATTCAGAAAAAATAATTTTTTTGTATTATTTTGGGAGGATAAGGTCGCGTGAACTAGCTTGCCGCCGTGAACCATTTAATAATTTAATTAATACGACTTGCATATAATTTAACACTATATGATGAATTAAGAATTAATTTACATGAAAATTCAATAATTAGTAATGACCACTAATTTTTGTTTTTTCTCCATAGCCAAAAACTTGATGGAATAACATATAAAGGCCTTTCACTTTTTTTAAAAAAAGAGTTTTCCGAGTCGTCTGAATCGCGGCCTCATCAAGACATTTTTCTGGACATTTTTTCTCCTTAGAATCTCCTATATACATTGTTCTTTTTGGCATCACTTTACGCGAACGCGACGATCAAATCGCGGTGACCATCGCGGCTGCATGCCAATTTCGTCATTGAAGCAGTCAACCGCACCTTTTGTACACAAACATGCATGCATGCATGCATAGCACCATGCATAATCGACGCATTCAATTATCGCACGGATACGCATCAGAGAAAGAGGACTCGACTCGACGCAATTAACGATCAGCAGCATCAACCAGCATGCATGCACCCGCATGCGTGCAGGTGTGCATGCAAATTTGCAAATTTTGCACACACATGCATGGAATGAATGAATGCATGAATGTCCAGAGACTGCATGCATGTGCGTCGGTCACACACAGGAATCGGAACAGCCCTTGCGAAACCACACGGTCAAGCTGCACGCTTGTACGCTTTTCGTGCATCCCCAGTAGCTGTCTGTCGGTTCTTTCGGGTGTGCAGCGAAGCGACAGAGAAAGGAGGGAGGGACTTGAAAGGCGTGCAGCTTTTCTTATTGATTTCTTCTCTCCTCGCCGCGCCGCCTCACTTCCTTCGTGATGGATTCTCCGACTTTCTCCGTCCAGCGTTATACGCACTCTCTCTTCAAGTTGTTAGAAAAGTGATAGAAAAATGATAGAAAAGTGATAGAAATTCAAAGTTAGAGAAGGTCAGTGTTCTCTTTTCCACCCTCTCTCTTCATGCACCTCCTCTTGCCTGCATTGTGCTGTTCGTGCACACAGAGCATAAGCAAGCGACTTTGCCTTGCCCGTCTCCCTTCAAACCACGAGGCCACTTTCGTAAAGTATTTATGAGAAGAGGCCAGCCGCATAATGCATTTTCGGAAACACACGTGCGTGAACCTGTGACTTCCTTTTCGATACAATTCGTTTGACTTCATTTCTCAGTCGAGAAACAAAGAGAGGCAGAAAAAAGAAAAGAAAGACCACCAGAAGCGAGAGAAAACAAAAGAATAAATCCAACGATCGAGGCCCCGGCCCCTCATCTCCGTTCTCATTTACAATTAAGCCGAAAGATGTTTCTCTCAAGCCAGACAGAAGCAAAAGCCGCGACGAGTTGTCTTTTCTTCTCTTCTGAACGGCTTGAGAGAGGCAGAGACAGACGGATGTACTTTAGAGAAGAACGTTTTCTCTAGACTTTTTCTTTCTACCCGTCTGCCTGTCTGGCACTCTTCCTTCCTTGCGGAGGAAAATCATGCCTGCCTGCTGGGGCTTGATTTACTGGACAGAACAAATTAACACGTCTGCACTCATGCATGGATGGTTCATCTGCACCTGTGTCCCCTTTCTTTCATTCCTGCACCCACCTTCATTCAGATTGTTGATGTTCAAAGACAGGCATACACGCACACACACACACACACACACACACACACACACACACACACTCAGAGAGAGAGAGAGAGAGAGAGAGAGAGAGAGACGCATGCACTTCCACGGCTTACCAAGCAGCATTAGAAGCAGCCGCATGCATTCACGTCATGCATACAGCTTAACATGCAAGGCGAGGGCAGAGAGGGATGAACTTAACAGAGAGAAACTGCACGAAAGAGGCACAGAAAGAAGCCAGAAAGAAGCAAGAAGAAAGAACGGAGAAAGAAACACAGAAAGGGAGAAAAACTAACAAAAAGAGAAAAAGAGAAATCAGCGCATCCATAAAGGGGTTGAAGTGGAAACTTTCAATTCAACGCAAAAAGGCCGGCCGACTCGATCATCGCAGCACCGATTTGCTACACACAGCTTGCTTGCTTGCATGGGTCAAGCGGACAACGGATGAATTGATGATGTAAAGTTAAAACAGGAGGAGGCAAATGTGCCGCTGTCGCTTCTCTTCCAGCAGGAGACAATGACTTGACTGAGAGGGAGGATTGATTGATGATGCGGATGCGGAGTGAATTTCTTCAATGTAGAGAGAGAAGAATCGACTTAAAAAGATGACAGAGACGAGCCGACAAAATTCTACCTATCAAAACTGACTAGCCCCCCCCCCCATGCGAGAGGGAGGGAGTGTCTGTGGGAAGGGACACAAACGTATTCAGGAACGGGGGGACAAAAAGACGGATTGCGGACTGATGGTTTGATCTTCCCATCTAATGAAGAGAAAAGAAGAAAAAATGAATTCTCTCCTCGAAACAAATGAGCGAAAGAGGGAAGACAGACGACAGGGTGGAAGAACATCAGCGACAATGAACGTGAAGCATCCTTCTTCGTGGTACGTATATGATGGAAACCGCAAAAAAAAAAAAAAAAGAAAGAATGATTTTTGATGCACGTCACTTTCTTGTTGCAGCATCAACACGTATGCTCGATCGAAAGTCCGCCAGTCATGACCAAGAACACCGAGCCGCCATGTGCTTCCATTACACACAGGAATGCAACCAAAACCAAAACAGGAATGCAACCAAAACCAAAACAGGAATGCATTGCATGGAATCAGCATGCATGCATAAATGCAACAAAATTCCTTCCACGAACTTGAAGGGAAAAGTAAAAAAACCAAAATAAAAAAGAACGGTGAAAAAAGAAAAGAAAAGAAAAGAAAAGAGGACCCGTTTGGAGAGCCTCTCTCTCTCTTTGCTTCTAGCGGAGACGCAAAGGGAGAAAGGACGAACCAAAGTCAACATGCATTTGTTCATGGACTTGTGTTGGATCGAAATACCAACCATCCATATTCTCTCTTCTCTCTCAAACAGCGCACACACCCTTTCTTCCCTCTCCACTACCTTTTTGCATCCGTGCTTGTACGTTAAAATCGTCAACCTCTTCCATCATTTCCTCTTCCTCTTCCTCCCTCTCGCCCTCTTTTGTCCGACCGTCTTTTTTTGATGTGCGGCTCCCGCCATTCTTCCCCTCCCACGCCGCTGCTCGATTCTTTCTGAGATTCGCTCTGCGGCGTCTCTCCTCCAACACAGCCACGAGGAAGACAGGAACCGAACACGCAACCCACAGGAGGGAGAAGAGAGAAGCGACGCACGCAAAATTCATCACGGTCTGCAGAGACAGACCCAGCAACTTCCCTCCAGAATTCCCCAGGCCCCAACAGGCGTTCTCAAGGGAAGAAACCCACACACACAACTCGGAGGCAGCCCCACCCTCTCCCTTCTCTTCCTCTGTCTCTTCTTCTTCTTCTTCTTCTTCTTCTTCCTCTGAGACGTCCGACTTCAATCCAACGGTCCCGACTGCCTCGCTGCAATACGAACAACCTCCATCTCCATCTCTCTCTCGCATTTCCTTCCAACAACTACTCTCCTCCAGTGCGTCTCTGTCGGTACGTGGGCGTGCTGCTTCGGGTGAACTCAATTGTCCTTTTTCCTTTATTCTCTCTTTCCCCTCTTCAATTTGGCCTCCACCCTCCCCCCCCTCTGAAATGCCCTCATGGGAAGAGCGGGGGGGGCCAGGGGAGACCCTCGGTGTCGAGTGGGGGTTCATCTCGGGCTCGGGGGGTATTCTGAAGAGGGGGGGGCAAGAGGCGGGAGGGGACGGG
The DNA here is from genome assembly GCA_018398765.1 of Chromera velia. Taxonomy (NCBI): domain Eukaryota; family Chromeraceae; genus Chromera; species Chromera velia. Next base: position 32,121 of record JAHBMJ010000083.1, on the reverse strand, counting down.
TGGTTGCCTCTTGAGGAGCCATCAGGGGTGATGCAGGAGCTTTGAGAGGCGTCACCCCTGTCTGCGTCCCTTGGTGAGTACTCGTGCCGTTGAAAAGCATTACTGCTGTGCATGAAGGCCATTTGACGGGAACCCACTTTCTGCAATGGAGTGCTCTGATGAGGAGAACCCCTGCTAAGCGATACCGCTTTGTGAAAAGGGGTTTGGCCAAAGACAGAGGGAAAGTTGTCCCCTCCTCTCCTCGTCGGACATCCCCCCTCTCCCCTGTGTGGCTCCTGCGTTACAGAGACAGCAAAGGCAGGAGACGGTGGAGGGCAAATGAGACCTTCCCTTTCTCCCCCCACTCCCACTCTGCCGATTCCCCTCCTGTTTCTTTCTTCCGACCCACCCACCCCTTCTGCTTCTGGAACAACGGCAGCTGATGCTTGTTGGTGATAAAGTCGGGAGGCTGGTGTGGTGGAGGCTCTCTCTCTGTGTCTCTCTCTGGTGCTCTTGAGGGAGATTGACGTGCGTGGGGGTGATGAAATCTCTCGTCTGTCTCTGTCTATTGTTGAGCGTGTTGGTTTAAGTGTGTGGGGTCTGGAAGGGGGCCGTGACGCTGACCCTCGCACGCTCCTGCTCCTCCTACTCTCCTCCCCCTCCACCCCTACATACACCTGCCGTCTCTTTACCCCGGGTCTCCTCTGAAGTGCGTGAGCCGCCAAGCAGCTTCCCATCGACAGAGCTGACCTGCCACCAGATCGGACAGCCACCCCCGACTCTAGCGCCCGGACAATCAGCTCCACCGCCGCACCATCCACGCTCCCCATCCCAGCACCCTCTGCATCTGCATCGTCTGCCCCCCTGTTCACCTGCAGGTGCTCAGCCATCGTTTTTGAATTGTCACAGAAGGAGGGAGAAGACAAAGACGGACGAGGGGGGGGGTCGGGGTCGCTTTCCCTGCCCCCTTCAGCTCGCACCGGAGTGGAGCGGGTCGGCCGAATTGATGATCTCTTCAAACCCCATGCAGGAATGAAGGAATGAGGGACGGCATCTGTCTGCATGGGGGTATGTGACTGTCCGACGCTGTCGCACCCTGGCGACCACTGCCGGCCTAAAACAGACGGACATGGAACGGGAGAGCCTTCAACTCCTCTTTCCTCCCTGTCTTCCTCTCTTTCTATTTCTGTTTCCTTCTGTTCCTCTGGAGATGATGAAGAAGAAGACTCAAGGGACAGAGACGAGGGCTGTTCTGAAATCTGCACACGGCCAACGAGTGGCAATTCTGCGTTATCATCCTGTTGTTGAACGACGATATCTGCGAACGTTCTCTGTCTCTCCCTTGCTGTCATCTCTCTGGTGCCTATCATGAGGAGAGCGGGAATGGAGGGAATGACGACCAAGTTGATTCCCATTCCAAACAACAGAAGCGAGCAAACAAGCAAACCCCATAGTTGCTCTGCCCTCGCCCCCCCCTCCTCCACCTCCTCTCGTATCATCGCAGCAGGTCCCACCAACACCCCCCCACACGCCAAGAAAAGCAAACCCACGCCCACCAGAGCGAAACGACTCACCCCCCGCCGATCCGACAAGACCCCTACGGGCCACGCAGTCACGGCTACAGCGATGGTGGTGATGCTGAATATCAGACCCAACACAGGAGGTTCTGTAACATGCAGAGATGCGGAGATATGAGGAGCCAGTGTAGGCTCAAGCAGACCTTGGCCAAAGTGGGCGAACAACATGGCAAAGGCCAAAGTCAACGCAGCAGGACTCTTCAACACACGGTGAGTAACTCGATTCCCTCCTCCACGCTCTCCGCTTTCTTCCTGTAACGACCGCCCACTCACCCCCTCTTCTCCTCCTAAAGTGGGGCGAGTCGACTCATGCGCAACCCCAGTGACTCTCTTGTCTTCTTCCAACACATTTGTTTTATCTTTCTCCAAGTCCGTCATCTCAGTCCGTCTCTTTTTACCTCCTCCCCTTCCTATACACACAGTCCCTCTTTCTTTGTCACCCCCTTGCTCCTCAATCGCCTCTCCGACTGCAATTTCTCCTCCACCCTCCTCCCCTCCTCCCTCAGCCGTGGCCGCTCGCTCGACCATCCACTTGCCCCCCTGCGCAGCAATGACCAGAAGGTTCAAGGGCGCCAGGACCAGAAACGGGACGGAAAAGCTGTCGGTGCACGCATACAGATACCCCGACAGGGGGGGACCGACCAAGGCCCCAATGAACCCGAAGGTAAAGAACCACCCGATCACCGCACCCTCCCTCCCCGGAAACGCATTCATGCCGATCGCGGCGGCAAACGTTCCGGCCTGCAGGGCAGGAGGTCCGGGCACAGAAGGAAATTAAGGGGGGATTGAAAGACAGAGAAAACAGGACGGAGTAGGTGGGAGGGAATTAAAGACAGACTGAGTAAAGGGAGACGGAAAATAGAGTAGAGATTTAATCAAGACCATTTCTTGACGCAAAACGGAGTGCATGAGGAGGAAGGGGGAAAGAGAGGGGCAAGCGAAAGAATGCCAAGCGGCCTGTTTAACCAAGAAAAAATAAAGGTCTCTCCCTCCCCTCCCCTCCCCTCCCCACGTACCCCCGAGAGGCTTACACCCCAGACGAATCTCATGGCTGTGAGGGACACGACCAGCCAGTTCTTCTCTGTAGTACACGAGGGACTGAAGGCGAATCCGACCCCTGTGGCCACGATCATCAACGTGCACACCGTCAGGAGGACGCCGCTGCCAAAACGGCGTGCTAGAGGGGCCCAAAAGGGGGTGGCACAGAGGCACCCTAGGGGAGTGGCTGCGAAGACAACTCCGATCACACTGGGTTCCACTCCCTTCCCGTCCAGGAACGGTTTCACGAACACCCAGGGGCTGCAGTTGAGCATCGGAAGGGAGGAAAAGAAGGCATGAATGCATGCCGAAGAGGAAATAGCACGTGCAGTGAGAACAGAACAGAGGAGACCGACCGACCTTCCGTTGAAAGCTGACGCAAGCACTTGCTGAAGTGCCATGACAAAAAAGGCCCAGCTGGAGGGCCTGGAAAGAAGCTCCTTCGTCTTGCTGAAAGGCATCTTTTCGTTGTTCGTGCCTCTGTGTCTTATTCCTCGTCCCAGGAAGCGCGATGTATTATAGCGACCTTTTGTTTTTCATAAAATCATGCATCGTCTCTTGTCCCTGCAGGCATTCAGGACACCTTGATCGATCATGCAGACTGCATGGTGATTCAATTGCCACAATCGAAACACACCGAGTGAGTTTCACACCCACAAAGAAAAGCTTCTGAATCATTACGCCTTACATGGGAGGTTAACTGTGGAGCGAAATTGCTTGAGAATCCTGTGCAAATGTCCACGCGTCGTCCACGCAGACACCTAGTGCCAGACATGCCCTTGCATGGAGGAGGCCGCGGGACGTACGAACCTCTGCGCGCGTGCGTCAGGAGGATTTAGCTGTATAGGGCTGCCATAGCCACCATGCAAGAGCTCGATCCCAGCATGTACGCATACAGGCGCGGGGGCCACGGCATCTGCGCGTATCGGTATGCACGGCTTATAATTTCTGTATTGGAACGCGTCTGATCGACTGCTTACATGTAAGATAGGTATAGGTATCGATACATACATCGATATTAATATATATATACTGCAGATGAATCGATCAGCGTCGATTGAGTGAGCTTTCCCGCCCGGTCTATATCTACGGAATTTAAGAAGGGGACAGGTCTGAGTGAGTATTAAAATTGGCACATCAACTGTCTGAATTTCTTTCCTCCGAAGCGGATGATCCACTGCCGCTGGAGGAGTGTCGAGAAGAAAAACACGAAGCCGAAAAAAGAAACCTATCCAAGAAAGAAGAGTCATCGATGGGGTGTGGAGGATCCACAGCAGCTGCCACCAAAGTCAGCCTGTGTTTTGGATGAAAGTCTGCAAGCTGAACAGGCAGCAAGTGCATGCACAGATGAGCGCATAGACTGGAAACGAAACAGAAATACAAGCAGCGGTCGGAAAACTGGCCGAATTACATTTTTGTGTGCAGTGCCGAGAACTGCGACCATCATGCACGCCTGCATGTGGCGACACGTAATAGCTGTTGTGTTCCATACGTGCATGCGAACTTTGCATGCTTGCCAGAAGTATGCTGCGTGTGTGTGTGTGTGTGTGTGTGTGTGTGTGTGTAAGAGAGAGAGAGAGAGAGAGAGAGAGAGAGAGAGAGACAGAGAGAGCGTGTGTGTGTGTGTGAGAGAGAGAGAGAGAGAGAGTGTGTGTGTGTGTGTGTGTGTGAGTGAGTGCATGTGTGTGAGTGTGTGTGTCTGTGTGTGTGTGTGTGTGTGTGTGTGTGTGTGAGTGAGTGAGTGCGTGTGAGAGAGTGTGAGAGAGAGAGAGAGAGTTTGTGTGTGTGTGTGTGTGTGTGAGAGAGAGAGAGAGAGAGAGTGTGTGAGTGTGTGAGTGTGTGTGTGTGTGTGTTTGCATGGTGGCATGTGTGCATATGCCCTCCGTATCATGTGTGCGCCTCCCGCGAGCGGATTTGTGTGTGTGTGCGACCAGCTTTCTGTGGCACGTCGAAAATGGAAGCTTGCACTCCGTTTTCCTTCAGAGCAGGCATGGCGACTGCGCATGGATGGATGCTGGAACAAATAAACGAGAATAGAAGGAACGCATATTTCATCTATTTTCTCACGGACACATTCCTGAGCAGACAAAGCTGCCTTTTCTTTTCGACCCCTGAAGTTGCCTGTATTCTCTGCTTTTCTTTCCCAGGCTCTCTTGATCAATTAACCAATGAATGTGTCGGATTCGATTTCCATTGTCACGGTTTCTGTTTCGTGCAGCCGGCAGAGATAGCTCCAGAACCCATACAGGGGCCCATTGTCTCGTCGACTGAACTGGTAAGTCCGTCCGTTTCTTTACTTCAAAAAGAAATACTTTGTATGAAGAGGAGAAAGATACCAGCAAGGAGACTGTCAGCCCACCCGTCTGTCTGTCTGCTGTCTGTCTGTCTGTCTGTCTGTCTGTCTGAGGAGTCGTATTCCTTCCTGCCCACCTTTGTGTATTTCTGGTATCAGAACGCCCTGATGTCCGTTTTGATCTTCGGCGTTTTCTTGTGCCAATGCGTTGTTGTCCATGTGAAGCGTGTCTTCGGCTGATCGATTTGTGTTTGTCCTTCTCCCTTTAAATGAATTTCCTTTCCGTTTCCAGGGGTGTCTCCCTCTTTTTCCCTCTCTGCTTCTCTGCGTACTGCAAAGCCATTACACTCATGTGAAAGCAGTTATTCCAGCCTCCGATTTCGCTCTAGAGTCAACGCTTGAGAGAACGAGATGGATGTGGACATCATGCAGTCGAGATGGTTAGGTTTTGTGTTTGAAGCTCAAAACTCTTACATGGAATTCCCACTCTATGCATATTTAAACTCCATGCTACCCCCCCCACACCCTCCGGCCATTCCCCCTTCATTCATTCATTCATTCATACATTCATTCATTCATTCAGCCATTCATTCATTCATCCATCCATTCATTCATCCATTCATTCATTCATTCATTCATTCGTTCATTCATTCATTCATTCATCCATTCATTCATTCATTCATTCATCCATTCATTCATTCATCCATTCATCCATTCATTCATTCATTCATCCATTCATTTATTCATGATGAGGATGCAGGAAGTAGCCCGCTCCAATCTGGTGAATGATGTGGTGGAGGAGCTGCTGCAAGAAGTCGTCAAGTCAGTCTTTGCAAAGGGGCAAATGAATCGATCTTTGATTCTGATAGGATACTGGGTGATCTAAAGTCTCTGCACGTTCAGTCACCGTACTGTTTTTTACTTCGATCTGTGCGTCTCATTTACCCTCTTGTCAACTGCCTGACCTGACACTCAGATTGAACTTTTCAGACCGAATCATTTGTACACAAACCAAAGAGGAACTAAGTCTTGCAGACACGTTAACCCCCGTCTTTGCTCCAAGATTTTACTCTGTTGTCTAGCTCGATCTCATATTGAATGCATCCATCGGTATGGGGACGTGCATGCATGCAGGGAAGAAAACTACGTGGATCGGTCCACGCAGGTCGGTTTCGGTTGAATGAAAGAGAAAAAAAGAGAGATGTGCACAAGAATGAGGGGGAGAGGAGGGAGGCTGAAGCAGCATGCATGTGCAATTCCAGAAGGAAATTGGACAAACAACTGCATCGATTGAGTAATAAAGATCGAAACTTGAGGGAAGGTCAGGAAGACAAATGATGCATCGGCGGTCTCACGGCTGCATGTCTTTTCATCTCTCATCTCTATGATATGTCTTGATAATGCACACGCTTCTGTCAAACGCTGGGTCTGCTTTCTCTCCTGGGGTCTGCTTTCTTAATTGGAAGCTTGAAAGAAGAAGAAGAAGAAGAACTAGCTATGCGCCCCACTGAACGTGCCGAAACAAATCTCTTTTCTTCTCTTCTTCCTCCGTGACTGACTGCCACGCTGCAGGCGTTTGTAGAGGATGACCCTTCAACAGGGAAGAGAGACCTTGAGCACCTGCCTGTGACTCCCTCCCTGCTGTCATTGAAACTCCTGAGTGATCTCTGCGGTCTGTCTCCTCAACAGCGCACCGCCTCTTCGTCCTCCTCTGCTGTTCCCGTGTGGCTCTTCAATGCCGATTTCCTTCTCAATTGGTGGAAGGGAGAGTCTGCGTCAGGGACTCGAGGGGAGAGTGTGGAGACTCTTGCTCGACAAACGTTCAAAAAACTCCCAGACAGCCGAACGAAACTGCCAGAGAGCTGCGGAGGTGTCCCCGCTCTTCTTCTGGACAAAGAAGGAAAAGACAGTCTCCTCCTGCACGGACAGACAAACACGCTGATTGTTGCAGGAGACGTCCCGCCGTCTGTATCCAATGAGGATTCCCTCACTGCCCTTCTCATCTTTCTAGAGAGAGAGGGAGCAAAAACGCCTACTGGGACCCGAAACATGGCCGTCTACTTCAAACCGCTCTCCCTTCTTCACCCCCCCCAGGAAGGTTCTCTCTCTCCTGTCATGAAAGAAGGGCACAGCGCACACGACCTTCTTCTTTCCCACTCAGAGACCCACACGGTCATTTTCTCTTCCTCCCCACTGCCCACCCAAATTTTCGAAACCCCCGCAAAGACTCCAGAGAAGGCTGAAGAGATGCGAAGACAGCGGATGGCTTTGGAGGATTCCCTGAGTCCTTCCGAAAGGTTACAGCTTCAGATTGCTGCACACAAAGAGACCGTTACAGTCGTAAGCGTCAATGCACAGGACCGGGGTCAAAGCACGATCCTGCCAGCAATGCCGATACCCTCCGAAATGACAGAAGCACTAGTGAGGTCTGGGGGATCCGAGCTTGTCACCAGAGCCCAAAACCATGCAGAGAGAGTTGGTCCCTCCCTCCTCTCTGTGGGCTTTCCCCCTCCCCAGCGAGGAGGTGGGAGTTTTAACTCTGAGGATGCTCAAACTGTTCTAGCAACTCTTCGTGAGATTGAGAAAAGACTCAAAAAGGACCCAAGCAGCCGACCTCTGAGAGTTACAGCCATCCGATTGGGATCGCCCCTCCTGGATGACTCGGGACTCCAAAAATTCCTCTCATCCAAACAAGAGCCGCCCCCCCCCCTTCAGTTGAGCTGTACATCTGCAGTCAAACACTTCTCACTTCAGACTGCCTCCGTTTCCCCTTCTGGTCTCTCCTACCTCCTCGAGGCCATCTCCTCTGCCCCCTGTGCAAAGACATTTCAAACTCTGGACCTTTCCAATTGCCCCTCTCTGGGCGATTCGGGAGTGAAGGCCCTCTTGGCCTTTGTCGAGAGATGTGCGGGGCAGAGAAAGGAGAAGGCAGGCGTGGGGTCTGAGGGAGGGAGTGAGTTGAGGGAGGTGCGTCTCAGGGGGTCCGCTGTGTCGGAGGCCCTGCAGAGACAAGTGGATGAGAAGGTAGGTAGGAAGCAAACCGGGTGGGTGAGTAGATCTGGGAGAGGGATTTTCCTCGTGCTAGATGGGTGCTTTGTGTGCACGCACATGCACAGAGAGACAGAATGAACGAGAGTCAAGAACAGGCGGAAAGAAACAGAAATGTAAGAAAAGAAAAGACAAAAGAGATGAAAACACTTTCGTTACATTTTTCGTTCAAGGGAGGGAGGGAATGCTGTTGCATCCTGCGTGACGCTCCATCGGTTGTTTGCCTCGATCCCTACCTGTTTTCTCTCTCTCTCTCTCTCTCTCTCTCTCTTTCTCTCGTGCCTGCCTGCAGCTGTTCATGCACCACAACCTTCCTGTCTTGCTGCAAGAGTTGTCTGACACTGCGGAGGGAAGGGGCACATCTGTGAAGTGCATCAACTTGAATCACAGAGGATGTGGGGATGAGGCAGCTGCTGTCCTTTCTCGATTTCTCGACAGACTCAGCAGCCAGGGACAAAAAAGGATCCTCTCCTCCGTGACCGTCCTGAGCCTTCAAGGCTCGAGTCTCTCACAAAGGGGTCTTTCTGCTGTTCTCGAGGGGTTGAAAGGTCAACCAGCAGTGAATCTGGAGAAGATCGACGTCAGAGACTGCAGACTGCTGACAGACTCCTGCGAGATCAGTCTGATACACTGGTTGGAGGAAACCATCGAGAACGGAGGGGACATCGAGTGCATCCTCTTTGATGGCAGCTCCGTCTCAAAGGAGTGTCAAAAGAGGGTGCATGGCGTGGTCAGTCAGTCAGTCAGTACGTCATTCGATCATTCAATTCGTTGGCTTCTCTTTTTCTTTCTTCTCTTTATAAGTCTGTCTCTTTCTTTGGTAATTCTTGAGGATGACATGGTGCGTGGACAGCATGCTGGGGCCAACTCTGGTTAATTGTGTTGTGCTCTTGTTTCTCTGTCTTGCACACACGTACGGGACCTCCCAGTTCCTCTGCTCCACTTCCTTTTCATTAATTCTGCCGAGATGCACTTTTCTTTTCTTTCTAACTGCTCTTCTGGTTGTCCTTTCCATTCTTCCCGTCTGGAACCTGCGGGTGCTCTGATGAAAATGAAAAATGAATTTTCCTTCCTTCCGATCATGCAGTCTTGTTCTCATTCCCATCCTCTCTCTCTTTCGCTCTTCTGCCTGCAGCTTCACGGTGCCCGCACCGCCTCCGCGCTCACAAAGAAGATGGGGATCCACTCTTCTGGAGGTCCTCCTGGGTGTCCCCGCACAGCAGCGCTGGACTTCTCTGGGTCGACAGATGTGGGGGACGAGGCCATAGAGCGCCTCGTGAATGCCCTCGTCGGACCCACACCCTCCCGCCATTCCAACGGGACAGTCGAATTTGGGGCTTCGGTGGAGACCCAAAAGAACGATCCGAGGGGATCAAGTAAGGGCCTCCTCCAGTCTCCTCGAAAGAAACGGCCCCTCGTGCTCACAGCTATCGATCTTTCGGGGACCAAAGTGGGCGATGGAGGGGTGTCTGCACTGGCACGGGTGTTGACGAACGGCACCGCCCCTCTCGAGACATTGCTGGAATTAGAAGAGGAGGAGAATGCAGGGGAGAAATCACCATGCCGAAAGGACAAACAGAACCTCACACCCATGTTGGACCTAGGGCACGAGGACCGATTGAAGATGACTTCTAACGAGTTTATCGTGTTTCCGGCCAGGGGTGGTCATGGGGGGGGGCATCACTCCGTTGTCTCCCAGTCAACAACAGCCACCAGTCGTTGGTTTTCGAACAAGAACGCTTCCTCCACCCGTAACACCACGCCATATCCCGAAGGCGACAATACAGGGGGGTTGAAAGTCATTCGTCTCTGTAACACGCAAGTCACTCACAGAGGCTTGACGGAGCTCTCAGTTGCCGTCTCCGCTGCAGCCAATAAAGAATCCACGATAGGAGGATTGGAAGAATTCGATCTCTCAGGGTGTGAAGGGATCACGGACGAGGCAGAAATGCCCATCGCAACAATCCTCAATGCAGCGGCAGAGGCGGCAGGACCCGAGGGGGCAAGGCTTCGAGTGGTGCGGCTGGAAGGCACTCAGATGTCCGACGCCGTGCGAGAGCGAATTTTAGAGAGGGTCAGTCAAGAGCTAGGTGCATGGATGGGTCTTGTTTTTCAATTATCATTCTGTGGGAGTCATTGGTTCACATGGTTGACCAATGACATCAGCTTTCTGACGATAAACAAGTCGATGTACATCACAGATAGACTTTTTTTCTGTGTACACTTTCGTGCTCAGTCATTCCTTGACTGGCTGGTTGACGGATCGATCTATCGACCAACTGAGTAAATGGCTGATCGAGTGAATGGATGGATGGATGCAGGTGGCGTGTCAGCAGGCAAAGGCGGCCCTCTACGAGAGTCTGGGTCCGATCGAGGCCGACGTCAACGATCTCCTCGGGGGGTTGCTGATCAAGTGCGAGACAAACGGACGGGCCGATCTGCTCTTTGTCGACTTCTGATGAAAACATGGATGGAGAAATGGTAGACAGAAGGCGAGGGAAGGGTTAAGGAGAAGAAAAGAAAAATGAGAATAAGAGAAGAAAAGAAGGTGCTGGCTCATGCAGGTTGCGGAAGTTCGAAAGAAAGAAGACGAGTTTCTTGGTCTTTTTTTCAAACATCTGTGCTTATTTTGCAGCTGGGCTTGTTTTACTCCTCCTCTTCCTCCCCCTTCCGGCCAAAACAAGCTCACCCATTCACAAGCCAGAGTCTCTAAGTCACCTGCACGCGCAAACACTCAAGTCAAGTCACAAAATTGTGGCATTTTTCTTCCCAAAACAGGGACGGCGACCTACATATCGACAAGCTGAAACAACGAAATGAGAAAGAACCCCACAAAGAAGCGAAGAGGCCGCTACATCGACAAATTTTGAACAGCATGTCGCCCATGTACATAGACCGCTGATTCGTTCGTCGCAGCAAAACATTTGCCATCCATTGCCCGGGTTCTAAAAATGTACAGCATTTTTAAAGTACAAATGTTTCAAATAATAGAAAATTTAAGTCTTTAACTAAAAAAAATGTAGTGAAACAACGAGAAACACATTCTTTTGATTGAACAACCAGAGCCTCCTCAGCAAGAGTTTTCTATGTTTCTTAACAGTACTATAATACTATTACTATTCCTCATATTATTTATTCTAGTATTCATTAATGATTAGTATTAACTAGTAATAATGTATCCGTTTTAGGTTCAATAAGTTATTTCATACAGTATAGTACATACAACCAAACTTTGAATGACAGTACCCAGGCAGACCTTGAAATGAACTAGAATGGTCCAGTCAAGGACATCAGTCTAGTCACTTACATGGTTCTCTATACAAGAATAATAATGCAAGACGTTTGTCCGGCTTCTGCTCTCATCGATCGAAAGTTGTTGTATCGAATCACCCTGAGTGTTTCACTAAGCAACTTTACAACATGGATTGACGCATGCATTTTCTCCGTAATGTCTCAAGCGCCGCCGCACCGATAGGCAACGCAGTAGTACGGGACTGGCCAAGTCAGGCCGACTAATGCACGCCCGCCTCCTCTGTATAAGTAGCTGATTATATGCATTCTTTTATTATTATTATTATTATTATCCGAAGTCCGAGTCGGAGAGTCCCCTTCCTTATAGAGGGTACAAGCCATTGATCTCAGCAGCGGCTCAGCGGCCTCAGCCTCGAGGCCCTCGACAATCTGCATTCAACTTTATTCCTAAATTTATTCTACCTATTGCAATGACATTGCATCATGATACAAAGAAAAAATTTAAGAACAACTTTGGAGTTTTTGGTTTACCATATTATTTTTTTTTAATGTTTCAGTACTTGTCACATAGTAATGTATGCATGGCGAATTATGACGAGCCAATTGATTGAAAAAACTTTGAATAACTTGTTTCTCGTAGGAATTCTCTAGTCGTTTCTTTTATCCAATGTCCCAAGTTAGACTCTCAACTATCAGTCTTACATCAGTGACATCATCTTTAAGTTAGACTCAGGCTTTAACCTACTCCCCATCCTAACATGATTAGCAACATCACCAAGATCCAAGAATTCCGCGTACAGGCTTGCAGCAACTTCTAGCAAAAGTCTAACTGTTTAGGAAAACATAAAATATTGGGGGATTATTTTAGATTTGCATCTAGATTTGCATGTACGTCTTCTAATTTAAGTACGTAAACTGTCAGGTACTGCCAGGTAAAGTGTAAAGAATCAAACAAGTTGAAATCTCTTGCTGAGGAGGCTCTGCCAGCTCTGGTTTTTCGATCGAAAGAATGTGTTCCTCGCAAACGTAGCTGCAATGATGCCAAGCATGACTGCATGTGTATGTGAACTGCTTCTCCCCGTGTCTGCTAGCTAGCTGGACGATCACATCACCACCGTCTCCTGGAGAGCCTCCACATGTTCGGCTCCTCATACCGGTTGTAGAGAGGCTCGATGCGCTCCCTCTGCTTGCGCCTCGACAACTTCGTGTCGTCAGCCTGCAGGAGCAAGCAAGAAAGCAAAGACGAGAACAAACAAGAAAACAGAAAAGCTCGGTTGTATCAAGGAACGAAAGAGGCAAACAAGGAAAAGGAAAATCTCTCCAGTCCCTAATTTATCCGGGAGGAGCATGAATAAACAAACTTCTTTTCGGCTTTCACGCCTGCATGGATCGAGAAGTCAATCGATGGGAAGGAACTCGTTGCAGAAAGATGCTCCCTCTCTCTCACTCATTTCGGACTCATCTTCCTTACTTCTATGAACGAAAGAACAACAATCAGGAGAGATGGTCTCATTTTTTAGCGGCGAGACTTGAAACATGATCGAAAGGAGGGGAGGGTCATGAACGCGAAACTCCTGCAGCACCTCCTCTGCGGATTGTGTGTGCTGGGGTGCAGATCACGCCAGGTCACAACATGAATGCGCAATTAATGCCGACAGACCATACGACTCCTTCTTTCCTTTTTCTCTCTTTTTCCATCCACACCAACTTCATGCATACATGCAGAGAGACAGACCGACAGACCGACAGGTGGAGAAAAAATCGTCCTTTCATTCCAACCCATGCAAACAACCAATCACGCAAGATACCCGCCCCTGTCTGTCATGCACCAAACCGTATTCCGACACCCCTACGCACGTACACACGTACCTTCTTGAACAGGTTAGGGGCCAGCTCGACGAGCCAGTAGGGCTCGATGGTGCAGCACTCCCGGAGGTACTCCTTCGTCGTGAACACTAACTCGTGGTATATGATCCAGTCGGGGTTTCTGCAGGAAGGTGCCGCACATTCAGTCGCAAACACACATACACACCCACACACACGAACGAACAACGCAGAACACAGGAAGCGAAAATGAGGGGGTAAAGGGGGGACAGGCAGGCAGGCAGGCAAGACACTCATGCAAGAACAAAAAGATAGGATCCTGCTCCATTCCTTGCGCTCTTTCTCTCTCTCTCTCTCTCTCCCTGTTTTTTTTTTCCCCTTTCTGCTGCATGCCCCCTCGCTCCCCCCGCGCGTCAGTCGACAACTTCCGAGAGGACCCAAAGAAACAAAGAAAGGAGGAATCAGACATACACCTCCACTAAACATGCGGAGCGCGTCACTCTGTCTGGATAAAGAAGAAAGGCAGTGCATCCGCATGCTTCCCTCTCATTCTGACTGCAGGACTCACTTCTGATAGATCGAGGAGCCTGGGTAGATGTACACCTGCTGGTGGTCCACCAACGTCCGGTACCCTTCCTGGGGGTCCCTCTTGCAGGCGTGTCTGAAGAACCCTGCGCAGATGGCCTTCCTCACGCGGTTGTAGTCCTTTCCCGCTGTCACGATCTCAAATTTGTACCTGTAGGGAAGAATTGAAGGGCAGGAATGCGGAAGAAAGACAGAGAGGTTTGACGGAAGAAATAAAGTCGAATTCGTACTGTAGACCGGCACACGTGGAGCTGAGAGAGAAAAGGTGATGGGAGAGAAGGACAAAGAGGAAGCGAAACCTGCAGTTAGAAAGAATATGGGGTGACGGGAGAGAGGAGAAGGGGACAGAGGCAAAGAAACTGACAGGGAGACTTGCGTGGACGTAGAAGCAATTCGGAAGGACGGTGTCTGTCCAGCTAACCGAGCTAAGAAAGACCTACCTGTCCATGTGAGTGATCAGCTGCTTCCTCACGTCCTGGGCTTTCCTCAGCGTTCGGTTCTGCAGACGTTCATGCAGACGGGGACAGGAGAAGAGAGGAATCAAGGGGGCAGGTTGGAGAACATTCTGCTTTGTTTACTGCAGCTCTTTGACACACTTCCAAGCACCAAGCAGTTGTGTACCCTTTCCTTCCACCAGGCGGGCCAATTGAAGGATAGTCGGAGGATCCCCCCCCTCCAGCCAGGCAAACTAGATGGCAGCATCAGGCCTTCACCCTCTCTTGTTTTGTCTCATGCACTCAAACTCCCTTTCCCACTCACTGACTCAAACAAGCAATCATTTTTTTCCTGCTGTCTCTGTTCCGGTCGTTCTTTTCCTCTTTCTCTTTCTCTCTGCCAAACAACACACAAAAGGTGGCTGGCTTCTCCCACCTGCACAAAATTCTCTCTGCTTCTCCCACCTGCACAAAATTCTCTCTGCTTCTCCCACCTGCACAAAATTCTCGAAACACCACGAGGGAGCGAACTTATTCTGGGCCCACGCCTTGTACACCTCCAGCAAAGTCAGGTGATCCCCCTCGGGTTGGTGAAATTTGGACTTCTTCTGGTCGGCCAGGGCTTGCTTGTCCTGCAGTTGGCATTTGGCGTTTCTTTTTTTCTTCCTTCCCTTTGTTCTTTCTTTCATTCAGTGAGAGAGAGCACTTCCGTCGACCCAGTCAACATGAGGACGACAGGCCAACTTTTCGTGAATTCAAAAGCCTTTCCGGCTTCCGTTTTGATAGCATACGTTTGCATCACTGCAATAGAAAAAGGAAGGCAGAAGGAAGAGAGCCCCTCCCCTAGCATGTTCCTGTTTCGTGGAACAGAAAACCAGCGATCCCTTGGTCTGTCTGTGTGTCTGTCTGTCTGTCGGTGCCCGATTGTCGACTCGAGGGAGCAACAAGGACTGAGAGAGGGTAGATCAGAAGTCGTGGTATAGTGCAAAAGAAACAGGGAGAGAAATTGACAAAAGCACACACAAAAAGAAAGATGAACAGAAAAAAAAGAAAGAAAGAAAGAAAGAAAGAAAGAAAGAAACACAGACAGAAAGATAGATAGAAAGAAAGAAAGAAAGAAACACAGACAGAAAAAAGAAGTATGCATGAAAAAGAAAGAAGCCACATACCCACCCTAGGTCTATAGAAGACGTTCTGGACCTGCAACATTGCGCAGATGGTGATCACTTCATCTGAGCACTTCAGGTCAACCGCCGTCAGAAGCATCTTCGACAACTGGGGCTCGATCGGGAGCTCTGCCATTCGACGACCGAGGGGGGTCAGAAGACCTGCACGAGAGGGAAGGAGGGAAGAGGTGAGGAGAGAATTAAGTGAAAGGATGGATACATCGATCCATTTGTGGATTGGCAGTGAGTGAGTGAATGCAGTGGTTTTTGAGCGACGGAGTGAGGAAGAGAGAGAGAGAGAGAGAGACTGCGCACGAAAAGACGAGAAGAACACACACACACACACACACACACGCACACAGGCCAGCCCGCCTTCCACAAGATGCGGAAAAGAAAAAAGAGAAAATCGGCAGGCAGAATTAGACAAAGACGAGCGAGCATGAAAGGGAGACACCGGCAAACAACAACAGCAACTGAAGGAAGGAGACCGACCGAATTAAAGACGGAAGGAAGGAAGGAAGGAGCCCATGCACGCACGCGTGGACCGACAGACCGACCCACCTTCATCATCCAACGCAGACAACTCGTAGAGAGACTCCAGGGCATGGATCATCGTCTGCATTCATTCATTCAACAGACAGACAGACAGACAGACAGACAGACAGAGAGAGAGAGAGAGAGAGAGAGAGTGAACGAACGAACGAACAAGACAGAAGCCAAAATACAAAAGGGAGGGATGACGGGTCGAGTGGTTGATTGAAGAGTTGCACACCATTCTGTGCCTTCATACTTTGCCAGTCTGTCGCCATAGCTAGGTGAGAGAAGCAATCAGTCATTCATTTTCTCCGAAACCTCGAAGTTCAGCGCAACCATAAAGCCAAGAGGTATTTCTCGTAAACAGCACAAAATAGAAGTGAGCAAAGAGACTCTAGATAGCACGACTGCACAGACTGCCAGACGAACAGAAGGACATCAGACCCACAGACAGACCTGCACAGGAGGAGGGTCCATAAAATCGAAGTGGAGAAGATCGTTGACGCCCATGGCCTTCAGGAGCAGCACCGTGTTTGCGAGGTTGGTCCTCTGGATTTCTGGCACACTCGTTGGCAGCATCTCGTTGCGGTAGGCGGCCTCCGTGTACAGACGATAGCACTTTCCGGGACCAGTTCGACCTGCGAGAGAGAAGCAATGATCAAGAGAAGAAAGGCAGGATTGACAGAAGGGACGAAGCAAGGGAATGAAGGCGGACATTCAGGTCGGTCTCACGTGTCTCTCGAGCTGTATTTTATATTTATTCTTCACCTTCGTCTGCTTGAATGGTACAGATGATGACTGCACGTGCGTCTCAGTGGCCGCCCCGTCTCTCTCGTTCCTCTTGGGACAATCAAATCGTTCATTCATTCATTCATACATTCATTCATTTACTCATTCATTCATTCATTCATTCATTCATACATTCATTCATTTATTCATTCACTCATTCATTCATTCATTCATACATTCATTTATTCATTCACTCATTCATTCATTCATTCATACATTCATTCATTCATTTATTCATTCATTCATTCATTCGTTCATTCATTCATTCATTCATTCATTCATTCATTCACTCATTCATTATTTTTCTTTTTTTCTTCACGACTCATCCATCGAATCGGACCTGCCCTTCAGTCAGAAAGAAAGAAAGAAAGAAAGCGGACGGGAACGACCAACCATCAAACCAAGAAGGAACACTAAAAAACAACCAAAAAAGTACTCCACTCCTGCCAAACCACAGACTCACTCACTCACCCGCTCGTCCCGCCCTCTGTCTTGCATTTGCCTGTGAAATGGGGACGACGAGGAGTTGGTCCATGCCAGTCTTGGCGTTGAAGGACTTCACCTTCGCGAACCCTGGATCGACGACGAAGTAGATCCCTGCAGAGGAACACAGAGACAAGCAGGGACTGTATGTTCCTTCTCTTTCTTCCTTTCCTCCTCTTGAACAGATAGACAGACAGAGAGAAAGGAACGGCCGTAAACTCTTGCTCGTCTTTCCTTCTCACAATTCACTCTCTCTCTCTCTCTCTCTCACACACACAGAGAGAGAGAGAGAGAGGGCGTTCGTTTTGTCACTGCAGAGAAGTTTAAACCAACGTGCTTTGTTGAAACGAAGGAAGACAGGCACAAACAAATCGGGTGAGAGGACAGATCGAAGGAAGGGCAGGCAGACCAAAGAGAGGAAGACACGGACGGTGCGGTTGAAGAGTCAAAGACATGCGAGAGAATCAAAAAAGAAAATGAAGAAGCGGCAATGATTCATTCTGGCATGAACGATCTCTTTGCTTTGCTTTGCTTTGAGTCAAACACACACCTACGTACCGTCAATAGTCAGAGAGGCCTCCGCAATGTTGGTTGCGACGATGCACTTGCGACACCCCGGGGGTGCAGGCTCGAAGATTGTGCTTTGCATCTCAGAGGGCAGTGCGGAGTAGACGGGCATGGGCATCAGTGGAGGGGGGTTCTGGGACTCCAATTTCCTCATTCTCTCGTGGAGGGTCGCACACGCCGTTTCGATCTCTTCTTGGCCTGTGAGGAACACCAGAATGTCTCCTGGGGGCTCTGTCAGGTGAATCGTCAACACGGTCACCATTGCGGCCTCCATGTAGTCGGTCTCGGGCTCCTTTACGTACATGATCTGCATGTATGGATTCATTATGTATGTACGTATTTACGTATGTGTTTCCATACAAGTCGATCTCTGGCTCCTTTACGTACATGATCCGCAGCAGTGACTTGAAAGGAAAGACACCCCCAGATATTGATATGCAGAGACTTGGTGAGAATGTTAGTCTCTCGTTTCCTTCCGCCCATGTATGACTAGTTGCTGCAGGGAGAGGGTGCGTGTGAGTGCAGATCAATCGATGCAGTACTTTTTTGTATGAACAGTCTGTGCCCTTGCAAGCGCTTCCTTCCTTTCTGCACAGCCAAGAAAAGCATAGGGAGGAACCCAACAATCGCAAACACAACACTGCAAGCAATCCGCCAAGACGTCTCAAGACTCTTTGCCCAAGTCTCAAAGTACGTCCGTTTGTGTCCATGACGCACACCCAAAAGACCTAGGGGGGGGGCTGACGGGGTCGACAGATGCAGACTACCCCCCTACCCCCCTTGTCTATGTATTTCTCTTCCTTCCCCCCCATGCAATCGACGCACGCACGCACCCATACGTCCACCTACCTCGACCTCGAAAGTCCTTCCCGGAATTGTGAAGATGTGCGAGTTGAAGAAGTACGACGAGAACTTTTCGGCATCCTGCAATTAATCAAACAGCCGCATAGACAGACACCAATACATAAGAACAAGAGTGGAACTACACACACGCACACACGCACACACACAGAGCAGGAGCCAAAATGCCCCCCCCAATCCACCGACAGGCACTTGAGAAGACCAAACGATCGAACGCAGCCTCCACGCACTCTTCCCCCGTCCTCGCCAGCACGCAAGCATTTTCTTTCGGTTGGCCTCGCACCTTGGTTTCGCCTCCCATGCACCTGCATGCATGCAGTTTTGTTTGACGGACCCCCCCACGCATTGAAATGAAGGAAATCATTCCCCTTCCTCGACCATCCATTAGGAACGGCTGAAAAGGGGCAGGACGTGAAACCAACAGTCCGGCAGTGCAAGTAAAAAGAAAGAGCAGACAGAAGAAGGGAGCAGAGAAAACAAGAGAGAGTGAGAGTTACTGACCAGTGTGGCAGATGTGACGATCAGTTTGAGATCTTTCCTCTGTTTGATCGCTTTCTGAAAGCAGAGGAGGGAGAAGTTAGGGAATGAAGGGGTGGAGAACAAAACACAACACAAGGAAGGAATGAGTCCGAGCATCCACACAAAAGGACCAAGGAGGGGCAGGCAAAGAACAGGAAAGCACCATGACTGAAGAAAAGCTAGTAAAAAAGAGGCAAAAGAGATCCAACGCACATACATAAGGAGAACGAGTCGGCATATACAAAGCGAATAAGAAAGAGAGAATGGAATGACATGAAGAAAAGGAATACTGAAAGAAAGTGAGACAGGCACATCTGAAAAAACAACGAGAGAGAACGAACCTTCAAGAGCCCAAAGAGCACGTCTGTGCTGATGGTGCGCTCATGAGCCTCATCGAGCATGATCACATTGTATCTGCTCACTCACACACACACACACACACACACACACACACACGCAGACAACACACACATAGATGGAAAGGGTGGGAGAGCAATGAGAAAGAGCAAACAGAAGAAAACAATCAGACAGACAGGCTCGATGGCAGGCAGGCAAGCTTTTCTTCCAGGTTTCTTCCAGGCATGGCCATCGGCGGTCTCGATCCCTCCAACGCCAACGGGGGGGGAGGAATGAAAGGCAGTGAGTGAGTGAGTGAGTGAGTGAGTGAGTCAGTGAAACAAAGTAATATAGAAAGAAGCTTTGTGTTTTTTGTTTCCATCCTCCACAACATCATCATGCTTGCTATGGGAACGAGTCAGGCTCGACTCTGCAAATCTCCCCCCGCCCCTCTAGTCAGCAGCCCACCTGCCCAGCTTTGTGTCCAGCAGTGCCTCTCTCAACAGCATACCGTCCGTCATGTACTTGATGACTGTCTCTGGAGACGTACAGTCCTCAAATCGGATCGAGTACCCGACCTCCTGCCCAAGACGGCACCCGTACTCTTCGGCAACACTGCACGCACACCTCAGACAGCATGGGAGATAGATGATGAACAGACACAATCAATGAGTAAAACTCTCAAACAGCACTTGAGTAGGCGAAGATGACGCAACTGTAGCAATAGTCAATGAATGCTCTCTCTCTCTCTCTCTCTCTCTCTCTGTGTGTGTGTGTGTGTGTGTGTGTGTGTGTCAGGAGGAACAGGATCCCCAATCTGTTTTGTGTCACGTTCTTTCCAGAATTAATCTCATGATTAATGCAAAGGTCAATTAAACAAACGCGCATACATGTGTTAGACAATTCAAGGAGTCCGAAAGAAAAAATTCCACAGCACCCACCCCGCCGTCCCTCCCTCCCTCCCTCCCTCCCTCCCACCGCTTACCGTTTGGCAATGGACATCGCTGCCACTCGCCTCGGCTGGGTGCACCCGATGATGCCCCCCATAGCGTATCCAGCCTCCGCCATGTACTGAGTCATCTGGGTAGTCTTCCCACTTCCTGTCTCTCCAATCACTATCAGAACCTGCATGCATGCAGCACAGACAAGGACAGACACACACATAGATGGATGGACTCAATTGATGGTTTCCCTTTTCCCTCTCTCTCGTTCTGTGACCGGTCGGCAGTTGGCTTACTTCGACAGGAAGAGAGGAAAAAGAAGCAGACTACGGCGAAAGAATCCGGAGGAGAGTCAGTGGCCTTCGTGGCCATCTCTGGGCCTTCGCCTTTCCTTCAAGAGCAAGCCCGAGAAAATAAAAGTCGAGAGAGAACTGAAGTGTGAAGCAATTCCTCAAAGCAACTGACAAAAATCTGTGGAAGGAAACGAAAGGAAAGGAACGAAGAAGAAGAAGGAGGAGGAGTCTTTTACCTACCTGATTGTCCTTAATTGCCTGCAGCAGTTGATCTCTCAGATTGAAGATCGGCAGGCTCTCTCTCTGCTCCTTGATGCTCTTAGTCACCTTCGGGCCGTACGACACATTCTTCCCGTACATCCTTTTCCACTCCGGCATTTCATATCCCTGCGCCCCCAGGCCCTGGAATGCAGCTGCGATCGTTCTCTCTCCAGGATCCGGATTCGGATCCTCCCAAGGACGGTTCATGTCTTTCGGAATCGAGTCCAACAGGGTGCGCTCGCTTGCCTCCCTGCAGACAGAAACACACAATAGACATTCATTCATTTTCACAAACAAAAACAGAGAATACAGGGCGGGCACGTATTTGAAACACAGAGTGTGTACACAGGTAGGAGATGTGTCCGATCTTTCAGAGATGAGGGAGAGAGAGAGAGAGAGGCAGATGAGCTTGAAGACAGAGCAACGAGGATCTGAATCTCAGTACTGCAGCAGCTTGCTTGTGCATGCATGGGGTCTCTCTCTGCCACAGTCGTCCCGTGCTTCCCTCCAACAACGCCGCACCCTCCCTTCCTTCCTTCCTTGTGCAGAAATGACAAAGTGATGCGAATCCCTGAATTCACCACTCATCAGTGCACTGACTGACTGACTTGGCCTCCTTTCGCTCCTTCGCAAGCGCACTCTGCGTGTGCGCGGCACGTGCGAGCGACCCATCGGGGTTCGCAATGACCTTCACCGGAGAGAGCTGTGCGCCTGCTCGCGTGGTCTGACCCTTGAGGAACGCAGGCTCGTTGTCCGCAACCTGGACGGACAGGAGAAGAAGAGAAGAAAGGAGGGGGGGGGGGAGGATGAAGTAAAGGAAGGGGGGGAGGAAATTTCAGTTCCGCCACGGAGAAGAGTGATTCATACCTTGACGGATTTTGCAGGGGTGCCTTTTGTCCATATTGATGATTCACTGTGTGAACGCAGGTCGAAACATCAGGTTGTCAATGAGACAATAGGCCACAAATTCTTCACGCGCGTTTGTTTGAGTAGAAAAAGCGAAGAATCTAGTTTTTTTCTTCTCTCGTGTCTGCGTCAATGTTTTTGTCGTTGAGGGGGTTTGGTGCAGGCAGACAGAAGCGGGGGTTATTTCTCTGTGCACGTTCTCATTCATGTCTGCATGCGCACTAAATGGCCAAACGGCAAGAATGAATGTCCCTCCACTCACTCACCCAAGCAGACACGAGCCTTCCTTCATTCACTCGATCTGAGAGGAAAGAAAGGAAGTGTGAGGCCATGCACTCACCCACTCACTCACTCACCTACCTCCACTTCGAAATCTTCTGCCGTGTCCGTCTCCCTGTGGACCCCCGTCTCGGGGTCGAAATCCGGCAGGTCGTCTGAAGAGAGGACGCCAGACTGCTTCATCTGACTGATCTCCCATTTCTCGTAGTCAGACATTCTGCAAACAGGCACACACACAGAAAGAGGGGTGGGTGGGGTGGTTAGTTGGGCGGAAGTGATGGAGGAAGTGGATGACGGGTGGAAGCTGGGAGTGCCTGGTGTATAGAGTAGTTGATTCTCTGTCTGCCTGTCTGTTCATGCAATAACTAACCTTCCAACTTGCCCTGCTGGAGACATTGTAGAAAGAAAGGGGGGACCTCCTTCCTTGGGCGTTCGTTTCTCTCTTCGATTTCTTTCTGTCTTTCTTTCTTTCTGTCTTTCTCTCTCTCCCTCCCCCCTCTCTCTCTCTTCGACTTCTTTCTTTCATTCATTCATTCTTTCTTTCTTTCTTTCTTTCTTTCTCTCTCTCCCTCCCCCCCCCTCTCTCTCTCTTCGACTTCTTTCTTTCATTCATTCTTTCTTTCTTTCTTCGCGCCTCTGGTTTTGAGCATGTGATTGATTTTTTACGCTTCTCTCCCTACTATTCTTAATGATCTTCTTGCATGTCGCTTTGATGGAACGGGAACCTTCGGGGAAAGGAACTTCAGATATATCCGCTCCTTCCTTCTTCCTTCCCTCCGTGCTTGTTTCCTTCCTCCCTTCCTCACTTGATTTGCATCAGGAGTGCTGGATCTGTTCATCAAGTGTACACACACACACACACACACACATACACACACA
>JAHBMJ010000082.1:41974-57570 GCA_018398765.1 Chromera velia | reverse complement strand
GACAGTCGAAGCCCGCATTGAGGCGGCAGAGAAGGCTTTGGGGGCGGTGTTTGGTACTCTCTCTTCTCTGGGCTTTGTTTCTCCCTTTTCTAAAATTACTTTGTTCAAGGCCCTCTGGCTGCCAGTCGCGCTGTATGGACTGGAAACGATCCCGCTGAGAAAGACAGATGTTGCCTGCCTCGATGCATTACAGTTACGTTTTGTTCGATGTTGTTTTGGTCTCTCCCATCACTCCTTTGTTTCGCCTTCCCTTCTCTCTCTCTCTCTCGAGCCATTCAGTTCTCTACTTGGTAAGTTGAGTGGGGGCTTCATCCAATGCATCAAATCGATCGACCGTGCTCTACCCCGGGCAGTGTGGAATGAGTGCTTGGCTGGCTCATGTGAACCCTTCGTTAAGACAGTAAAATGGCTGGCCGTTCCATTAGATTGCTCCCTTTTGTGGCCTCCATTGCCAAGCACGGTGGGGGACAAGTTTAAAGGGAAGGGCAAGGGCAGAAGGAAAAGGGCGGCAAAAAAGATCGTAGAGGGTGCCTGGCTGTCCGACTGGTTGAAAGAAGAAACTAGAAACGTTAGAGACAGAGACGGAATTTTTCCCCACCTTGCGAATCTCTCCCCTTTCCAATCAGAGAATCCGTCCAGACAGCGTTTGGCCATGCACCTTCTGAGTGAAAGGAAATGGCGTCCGAGAAGTGAAATGATAGAGTGCAGTGTTGAACCTCTGCCAAAGAGTCTGTTGCAGTCCTCCGCAGGCTTCCGTACGCTTTTCAGGGCTCTCACAGGGGGGGATATAGATAGAACCCAACCGGAACGGCTGTGCGATAAATGTTTGTCCCCCTCGNTGTGATCAAAGATGAGGTTCATGTTCTGACGGAATGTAAGGACACAGAAAGGGAACGGAACAGGCTGAAAGAACTGTACGAAATTGTGAAGCAGAAAGCACCCATTAACATAAGAATACAGATCGCACAACGCGTTGCAGGTACAACTGGGAGGGATACTTCTGATAATAAGAAAAAAATGAAGGATATGGTGTTGCTGTTGTGCACAATTCTGCCTAGAAGCGGTTCCAAAGCTATAACCGACTGTCTCAAGAAGGTCCATTCTGTCAATAAGGCAAGTTGAGGCGAATCGATCCGATTAGCATGCAGGCTTCCTCATCCCCCCCCCCCATAAATGTGTGCTCTGGGTTGTCCTCAAAGCCTTGCTAGTGGCTTAGGATTTGGCGTCACTAAATCTAGGATTTAACCCTCAATCATCATCATCATCATCATGTGTGTGCGTCTCCATGAAAATTAATCAATACGCAAAACAGCTAGCTGAGACTTCAGAGCTACAACAATTTGGCGGAATACATCCATGGTGGGACACTCCTTAGCTTTCTAGACTTTGGGGAAGCCCTCTCCTTCCTCTGCGGAGCGGGCACAAGTAACAAACTCATCGGTCATTTCAGGGAGGGCAAATCCAGTTCCAGAAAAACGAAAACAGCATTGCTTGCGGTATTAGGAGTTCCTTATGCATAAGTGAAAGCATGAAAGAGACCAAGACAAACACGTTGGACTACAAAGGTTCTCACAGGGAAACAGATAGACGGTCCTGATATGTGTTTTGTGATTCAAAGGGTGTGAAGACCGAACCGTTGCTGGAAGCTAGGTCAACGTCGAAAAACGAGCAGCGAGTCGCCAAGTGGCAAGATTTTGTAAAAGATAAGCTCATCAGAGGTATGTTCAGTGGTTGAACATCAAGTAAAGTAGCAAGCTTCAATGACAAAGTATACATGTCACCGAATGACAGTGACCTTAGTCGTGACTGATCTTTCCGAATTTTAGTTCGCCCATGTTGACATCCTGGTCGATCCGGTCACTCCTCAAGCTCCAAGACGGCACAAAAAGAAGAGACAACACTGTAGAAAGACGGTTCTTAAGATTACTGTCCTTGAGCTGTTTGGATGTTGGCCAGTGAGCTAACTCCGACAGGGCAACAACGGGTCAAACAACTCTGTATACTGAAGAGACAAAATTTCTATCCGCCTGATGTTTATAATATGCCCACACTTTAGCTTGATTTTTCCCCTTCTGGCTGTTATGATGCTTTGATTGTCCAGAAGCGGTTTTATTCAGAAAACGGAAATGATGAAGCTCTGTTAGATCAGATGCAGTGTACATGTAGTCTTGTCTTGAAGCCAAGTCGGGCTGTTCTGGCTGCTGAGGCTGAATTCAGTGTACGTTGGACTCGGAGCCGGTTCCGCATTCATTCATACATGGAGCCGGTTGGGGATAGTATACGTTGTTACTAGGCCAGGCCGCGCCCGGTCTTGAGGCCCGGCCCGGCGTGCGCCTTGCCACATATTAACCCAGCTAGTCCTTTACAAGCTCTAAGCAGGCCGATACTAACCGATACTCGGCCGTTCGAGAAAGAACCGATAGTCGATACTTCGATACCGATACCGATACAATACGATACGATATCGATATGATAGCTATCCCTACTAGCAAATAGTCAATGCACCCTTTTGCAAAAGAAAGACTAAAAAGAAGCGCAGGGCAGAGAGGAATACAGGTAGTTAACGAGAGAGTGGACGGGGTAGAGAGATGGCTGCTGAAGAGAACAAAAAATGAGCTAAACGAGAAAAAGAGAGAGGCGTTTGCACATAGAATAGAAAGAAACATAAGAGAGAAGAGCAGTTAGGAGAAGGTAGAACCAATAGGAGTGATAATGGCTGACATGCACAGAAAGGTTTCAAACAGAAACCGTCTCCACCTTTCTTTGTTTGAAGACAGAGCAGGTAGAAAGGTTGGCTCGACAATCAAAATAGACAGAGAGAGAAATTCAATAAGAAGAGCCCCTTTTTGCTATACGAGAGTGGCGCCGCAATCAGAACACAGGAGGAGAGCAGCATGCAGGGTGGGAGACAGGGCTGTAGCTGCAACTCAGAGAAAAATTCTGGTAAGGGGAGGAAAGAAGGTGCCGTTACAGAAAAAGACGTGCCAGTTCTGTCGAGGGTAGTTGGGAATCGAGGTGGTGGAAGATGAAATCCATCTGGTGATAGAATGTCCTGTTTTTAACAGAGAGAGAGCAAAGATGTTCAGGAAGATAGAAGAGAAATAGGACAGCAAGATGGAAGAAAGAGCCAGAAAAGCAGCCACAGAAAGAGAAGGGCTCAATAGAGAAGAGGGGAAAAGAGACAACTCGACGCTTTTTTGCTTTCTGTTGAATGAATCTCATGCCGTAGTGGATGAGTTTTTGGGATGGGCGTCATTCAGACGGAGGGTGTTTGAGGAGTGTCTAGGATGGTACGGATACATAGAGGGAGACGCTCTGGCGGCCAGACATGCAGGAATCACCGGAAAGCAGTGGGCGATCGAGAGACTAACAAAAGAATATGAGGAGACGATTGATAACTTAAAGAC
This sequence comes from Chromera velia, assembly GCA_018398765.1. Taxonomy (NCBI): domain Eukaryota; family Chromeraceae; genus Chromera; species Chromera velia. The sequence continues at coordinate 54,163 of JAHBMJ010000082.1, read as the reverse complement.
GACCGAAGGAGCGTTAAGGTGGAGAAGGAGGGAGCCGCAGAATAAGATTAATAAAGTGAACAAGAAGAGCGAGGAAGCCTAAATCGCATACCGTTTCAGATCGATTTTCAGGCCGGAAAGCCAACACGGATCCAGAGCCGTGGCTCGAACAACGAACAATCATGCAGCAGCGGCCAGGGCAACAGACTCTGGCGGGCCCTGAGGGCGGGGTCTGATACCTCAGCTTAGGTTGGGGAACGCCCCACCCTGCTAGCTCTGGCGACAGATAGACATAGCGGGAAGGCTCTAGGGTGGAAGATATCAATCAATCGATCAATCAATCTTAATTTTTTTTTATTTTAGATGAAATATGATCTAGAATATGATTAAACAAAGCTTAGAAATACTTAGAAACCTGATTGGCATGCTTTAATAGTTTCACTAGCAGCACTAGATAAAATATCCTAGGAACTTATAGATCGAACATAAAGAATGTGCTCGGATCCAAATGACAAGTTTGGATATCCAAACTCATTTTGGAGAGATTCAAAGCTCCAATTATTAATTAATTAAAGCATCTCTATCACATTGAGGTCCGTATATGTACTAAAATAAAATGCTGTCAAACCTGTATATAAACCTACCGTATAAAACCAAGTTAAATTCCCCAGGAATTTAGTGCAATTTAATGGAATTTACCCTTGTATGGAAGTTGGAATTTAATGGAATTTGCGGGAAGGCCCTAGGGCGGAACATATCAATCAATCAATCAATCAATCAATTGATGGATTTTAGTGGAATTTACCGTGGAATCTACTCGTTCAAATTCCACTAAATTCCACAAACTTTGAAGGCTTATTTCTCGTGATCTAGAAAGAGTTAGGAGCTCAAAATTAGCAGTAGAGAGAGAGAGAGAGAAAGAGAGAGAGAGAGAGAGAGAGAGAGAGAGAGAAAGAGAGAGAGAGANACACACACACACACACACACGCAAACACACATACGCACACACACACACACACACACACACACATACGCACACACACATACGCATACACACATACGCACACACACATACACACACACATACACACACACACACACACACACACAGACACACACACACACACACGAGACTCTCTCTCCCTCTCTTGTGTGCGTGTGCGTGTGTGTAATTGAAAGAGGGGGGGGGGGAGGAAGGAGAGGGAGAGGGCGAGAGAGGGCTTGGACAGAGAAAGAGATGATGGAATTAATGAAGAGAAAGGAGACTGTCAATGACTTTTCAACTTCAGGGGCAAATCAGCTTTGATCCAGGAACTGTGCGGATCATTTCACTGGGGAAAGTCGACTGTGGTTGTGGGGAATTTGCGAGAGGTGGGGGGGACGAGGAAGAGAAAGTCTAGCTGAAGAGATGAACACACACCAAAGATACAAATGGATGCAAAGAGGGGGGATGCTTAGCATTTGCGTGGGGTTGGCGTAGGAGAAGATGACCTGACTGAACTTCCCGTCAAAAGAAGTAGTCTGTTGCTGGACAAAACAGCCCGTTCAAGGAAATAAAAAGACTCCGGAAGGGAGGGAGAGACGGAGGAAAGGAGGGTGGGAAAGAGCAGAGGTAGATGGAGGGGATTGAGGTCATTGGCGTGTCTGCCGCAGCTCTTCTGCTCCGAAACAAAAACTTTTCAGAAATCAGCGGGAAGCTTTCAACATGCAGACACAAACGGATAGAACCCTGCACGACAGGATTGCAGTGACAAATCTATGTAGTCTGCTCTGTTTTTTCAAGGTAAGCTTGCAGCTTTGCAAATGCATGTTTTTCGAGTCTTTTTTCACTCTGCCATCTGCTTTTTTTCAACCCCACCAATAAAACTTCACACCTGTGTCCTTTTCCCCTCGGCACTCGATTCAGAATTTGCTTTACCCCTTTTTCCTTTGTATGCAGCCTTGAATGGACTTGGAGGCCTTTTCTGGTGGTGAATGTGCGACCGCAAACTTCTTCAGGGCACTTAAATAAGATGGACGCCTCAGAGCTCCGCCGTTGTGCGCAGCTCTCCATGATTAGATACAGCCTCGGGATGGCGAATCCGGCAAGGATGATTAGCGGCAGGAAGAGAAGGGGAATCGCCTCCAGCACATAGGCAGACCATTTGTTCTCGATCATCGGAAGCAGGGGGAGGGCCACCGTCACGCCAGCAAGCATCATGAGAAGCACGAAGAGACCCGGACAGTGCCTCCAAAAGCAAACCAGTTTGTTGCCACACCATCTGCACACACGCAGAGGTACGGACACACGCAGCCATATCGTGGACAGTCTTGCATGACCTAGTGCATCATTGCTTTGGACGTTTATAGCAAAAACGTCGCACACGGAATCTCGTTGCATGTACCGTCTACCTGCATCTACAGACTCTGGGCTCCGCCATGCTGCCCAAATGCGCCAGAAGCCACTTGCTAACGACTCCAGGAATAGCGTTTTCGACAATTCTGGAATGAGCCATCGGAGGAACCCGACCAACAATTGTTGCAACATATATAGTTACGAGACGGGGATTTGACCCCCAGCTTTCTATTTACAGTCTGAGAACTTTCATGCAGAACACGTGTGCGAGGGGCTCAGATGAGGTCTTTGGGGGATGAGGACAACACTTATATTTATAAGGAAGGTCCGGACTGCTCACCGAAAGTCACAGACTGTCACACTGAGTGCAGCTCAGCTGGAAACATGCTGGAAACCTTCGGCTGCATGGATGTCGCGGCCCTCGCGCGTGCATGCATGTGATATGCATGCATGTGCGAATGCCACTGCATCATGCATGCACCGACGGGCTTCCGCGCACCCATGCACTGTCACCGCGCCTCGACCGGAGTAATCGGCGGAATTTGAAAACGTCTCTCCCTCTCTCGATCTGACAGCTGTCCACCGTGCACTCCTTCAAAGTCTCCTTGCTTCCAAAGACTCATCGAACTTAGATTTGGCACATACGATGTCAGCAAGGTGACGTTTCTCCCCTGCTGTGCTGTGTAGACGGGATCTGTATACCTGTGAAAAAAAGTTGTACTCGCTCAAACCTCCTCAAGCTTGATCTGCTTCTCCACACATAGAACACTCATACATTGGTCCTTATTTCCTACAGCCTGATCTCGGAACCTGCACCAGCCATTGAGCGTTTAGGCCTCGATTCCTCCTTTGCTGCCGAGGGGTTCGAAAAGCTGGCTGCCAATGCCATCTGCTCGATCTGTCAGGACTTCCTGGAAGATGTTGTCGAGACGGATTGTCCCGCCCGTCACGTCTACTGCCGACCCTGCCTGAAACCCGTGTTTGAACAAGGCGGGGCCAGACGGAAGCGCTGCCCCGACTGCAGGGGCACGATGACAAAAATGGAGGCCGCCAACGTGCGCTTCCGAGACTCCCTCACCGAGTTGAAGTGGAAGTGCATCCATTTCAAGAACGGGTGCGCATTCAACGGAACGAAGAAAGATCTGGAGAAGCACCTGAAGGACGAGTGCGAACAGCACGAGATGGGGTGTCCTTTTCAGGGCTGTGAGGAGAAGTGCAGTCGTAACGACATCGCACAGCACAAGAAAGAGTGTCCCTTCCGTCCCGTCTCCTGCCAGTACTGCAAGAAGAGACCGTCTGCGCCCAGGAAATGGTAGCGCACCTCGCTGTGTGCGGCCTGGTCCCCGTTCCCTGCCCCAACGGGTGCGGTGAGAACTTCATAAGGGACTTCGTATCTTCTCACATGGAGAAGTACTGCCAAGAGCAGACCGTCTCGTGCGAGGTGCCGGGCTGTGGGGTTCAGGTCAAGAGGAAGCAGATGGACAAGCACGACGACGAGAACCTCAAGAAGCACGTGAAACTTCTGTCCACACAGGCGTCTCTGGATGTGCAAACTTTTCAGGTGCACTTGCCTGGCTATGAGGCAAGAGCTGCTGACCTGCAGCAAGGCCAGGAGCTGAAGAGCGCGGCCTTCTCCTTTCAGGTTGGTTCTTTTCTTTTTGCCGTATTTTGGAATCCCCAAAGCATGACTGTCACAGGTGACTGCTTATGAATCTGAGCTTCGGTCTCCTCGCCGATCCTGATTTGACGCATAGTCTCTGGATGTTTCGAGACTCACAATTCAGCCTGTCCGGGTCCTCACGCGACTCCCTCTCTGGTCACTTCCACTCCTTTGCGCTTCATGCTTTTCCCCACTGCCTTTTCTTCTCCCCGCTTCTGCAACCTTGACGCCTCTGTTTGCTCCCACTAGATCCCTAATCCTCCCCTGTGCTCTCCCTTCAAGTTCCCCCCCCTTCTACCCCCTGACTCCCCTCCATATCATGCTCTCTTCCAGTACGTGCCGTTTCTTCGCCCCTGTGGACCCCTCCTTTGTGAATGAGGATGCATGTTGCTTCCTGACGCTGTCGCTATGCGTGTCATCCTGATCCAATGTTTCTGCTGCGTGGTCTCAACACAGGGCCGGCCCTTCCACCTCGAAGTCTACCCGAAGGGGTTGGCAACAGTACTGACGACGATCTTCCTCGAATCGGATAGCGAGGAGCTGGACGCAGGAAAGTTGTCCTGCGCGATTCAGGCTGGTGCTGTCACTAGGACAGCCGCTGCTGACAAAGCGTTTGAGGCCGGAAAAAGGTCTTTCGTGTGTGTTGGACGCTGGTCGGCGGAGAGGATTCTCTCTGCCGCGCAGGGGGGAGAAAACGGAACGCTGGTTCTCAGCGTCACTCTGTCTGCCCCCACCTCGAATCGCCGACCTTGTGTGATCAAAGGATACAAGTAGATGAAGGAATCTGTAGATAGATAGGTGGGTGCAGAGAAAGGATGACATCGAGAATTCATGCAGACACAACTGCGACTTCCTTCAGGCTCCAGACAGACAATTGGAGTCCCTGCTGCATGTGCGGGAAGGGGGGAGCGCAAAGGATTTGTCTCTTCATCTTTTTCTCTTTTTCCTTTTATCCGACTGTCTCTCTCTGCCCGACATTATGACTGTCCGTTCACATCCTCTTCATTCTTCCATTCTGCATTCGTCCGGCCTGACCTTTCAGAATGGGCTCTGATCGTGCGCTTGTGGGGTCGGAGCGTCATGCAATGAGTAGACCTTCACGGAGGTGTGTGTGTGTGTGTGTGTGTGTGTGTGTGGATCTCTTCTCTTGGGGAGGGGGTAACCAGACTGTTGGGTGGGAAGGAGGGAAGGGGGGGCGTTCATTTGTTGGATCCTCCTCGTCTTTGCGTCCTTCTATTTGAGTCTCTACGCTGTCTCCTTGCAACGGCCAGACAGCACCAACGTTCGTCTCCTTTTTCATCTACATAGTCGATCGATTCGATAATTAAGGTCTTTTGGTGCTCTAAACTTGATACCATATCGACTGCATGCGCCGGTATTTATTCCCACTTTTCTGAATGTCTGCCTGCCTGCCTCTTTCTGGTTCTCTGAATGAATCGCGTTTGTGCGCATGAATCGCCGTTTGGCCTTCTCTGCCGATCTCAATGCATATTGAATGTGGAAGTATGACTTCAATTCATCGTGAAGAGGGAGGGAAGGAGGGAGGGAGGGAGCTCCGCTCACAATTAACAACTTCTTCATCGTGTGTGTTGAATTTGTGGGTGGCTTCGTATACGCGTCCTGTTCGTGCCTTGTGAGTGTTTTCTCATCCATTGACTCCACTTTCCAAGCGATTAAAATTTGTTCTATTGCCTCACAGGCTCCTTTATTTAATGGAACTCTGCCCTCTCTAGCTTTGTCTTGAAGAAAAGCTTGCAGAGAACAGAATTTACCGACTTCCGCGTGCAACTGGACCGGATGCTTCATGTGCGTACTGCTGCTAACTAGACACCACTGTCACACCAGCAAGAATTGCTAACAAGCGCTTGTGCATGCTAAAGCTTGTGAAAGAGCTCATATACGTGGCTTAACGCCGGCTTTTTGAATGCTTTGGAAGTGGGGAACGAATTAAGTAGAATTAAGACCGAACGGCGAATCTAGCGGCGAATGCATTAAAGACTTATAAGCTACTGTTATCATAAGTATATAAATAGAAAGATGCTGCTTAGATGCATGTATTATTCCTAGTATTATTCTTAAAAAGAAGTAGGTGGTATAGGTGGTAATTTACCAAACTAAAAAGGAATAAAAAGTACAAAAGAAAGGAGAACAAAAAATTTAGTTCTTTTCAGTTAGTCACAAGTTTTTTTTTGCCGACGCTTACTATGAGTAGTAGTACTTAATAGTTAAAGTACCGAAACCTAGAAAGAAGATAAACATTTTTTTTTTTACGATTCTAAGTTTATCATCATAGCAAACTTTTGAAGGATCCCCCGGGGTCATTCATAGTACAAAATGATATGTAATTGAGATAATGCATGTTATATGATTTTAAACAAAGATTTCGATCGAGATATCAATCCTTAATTTGATATCGATGAGTTCGTCGGTTCGATATTTGTTGTTCCCATAATCATCCCTACCCTTACTCATAGCTATAAGATAGTTTCGATTTGCAAGTTAATTTAATAATACAAACGGATAAGGGATTCTTTTTAAAGGGAAGCTAAGAAGAAAGAAAGGTCGTGAGGAAGGCACGGCTACAGAGACAGGAAGGAAACATGACGCAAGCAAGAGAGACTCAAAAGGGTACAGAGACAGTAAGAGACAGATTGAAGTTTGGTTCTCGAGCCAGCGGGGCAATGCACCAGCACCTTCAACTTCCGCATGCCTAAAACACCTTGCTCGATCGATAAAACTGCTGGATTCATCCTGAAGCTAAGAACACCTGCGGCCGAGGTGTCCAAATAGAGAGGCGAAAGAGGGGATGGGTTGGTCGTCTGATGAGCCCATCGCGTTGGCGTGCGTCGGGCCCCCGGAGACTCTCGTGCTGTCCCTAACTGCTCCCCTTCCTTCTGGATTATCTCCCGTCTCTTCCGTATGAGAAGAAAAAGGGAAGGCTGTGGAATCTGGCGTTCCTATTTTTTTGCCTTCCAGGTGCCAGAGGGTTTTCTTCTCTTCCTGTCGACGTCTGTACCTCTCGCTTCGGGTCTCTCTCCTCTTTTCTGTTCTTTCGCTGCTTGTCTGCCTGGCTTCTCTGCTGCTAGATCTCAATTGGAATTTCTCGCGTTCTCTTTCTCTGTCTGACTGTTGGAGGTGAAATCGAGGGGGCCCGTCTTGCCCTACCTCTCTTTGCCTGCCACTCTCTCTTCCCTTTTCTCCTCCTCCTTGAGACTCTCTGTCACCAAAAGACGAAGATGAAAAGCCTCTGCCGTCTACCCCTTCACCTGATGAGGCTTCCCTGCTGTCCCCCATACCTCCCGTTCTCTCCCTGTCGCTTCCCCTCCCTTGTTCACGAGGGTGCATCCCCACAGGCACATCTACGGGAGCTGACTGATCCACAAACGATCCCAAACGAACAACCGCTTCCTGCTGCAACTTTCCAAACTCTGCTTCCTCTAGCTGCATCCCACTGCTGCTGTTGTCTCCACTGCTTAAATGAGAGAAAGAAGAAACAGAAGGTTTTGCTGCAGGAGTTGGGACAGATTCCTCTGGAAGTCCCAAAACAGATCGTACCCTCAGTCGCCCCTGCTCTCTCTCTGTTCTCACATCAACTGCCGTCCTATTCTCTTCCCCTTCCACCCTCCCAAGAGACGCATCAAGGGAAACCGGAAGAGAGCCACACTCCCCTTTGCCCCCCTCATCTTCAAACAAAAACTCCTCCTCTTCCTCTCCCTCGTCCATAGATGAAGAAAACGAGTCTGCCAGCATGTGAGGCGGCATATCGGGAGGGTGCACTGAGGGCAACGGAGGCAGCACGAACATCGCGTGGTGTTCCTCGAACAGCGCGTTCAGACCCTCCTTTGAGGACACAAAGTCAATTGCCTCCTTCGGAGACATCTGACGGAGTCTTTCTGCAATCCACTGACGCCTCCGACGCATGACCTGTCCGATGGACACGCACAAAATGCGCATATCAAACAACAAAGTCGCCGCCCAAGATTCCGACGCACGCACAAATACTCATGCATTCATTCGCGTTCTCTCAATGACGAAGATCATCATCAGCTGTCTCAGCTCTCTGTGTGCCTCGTTGCCTGCCTGCCTGCCTGCCTGCGTGCCAGCGCTTATACTTGCCAGCATGCAGGCAGTGCGGAAGAAGGAAGAAAAGGTGGGGTGATTCTCTCTCTCTCTCGTCTGTCAATGTACCGATACCATCCATGCAGGATGAAACAACACAGCAGGAGGGATGCAAGTCTGACAGGCAGGCAGGAAGGCGGGCAGAGCAAGAATAAATGTGCAATGAAAAGACATAGAAAACAGAACACAGAGGAAAAAAGTTCCAGGACAAACAGAAAAGGCAGACCCCCATGCAACCGGCCCCCCACCCACCCTGACTGCTGCAAAAACGAGAGGCCGAAGTGCCCCCACAAGTTCATGTCTCGGAGGGTCCACCAGTAACGCGAGAAGTTCTGTGTGGGACTCCAGAAAGCCCTTCGATCGATCAGCAGAAAGGAGGGACAGAGGGAGGGAGGGAGGGATTCATGCATGGACAGAAATGTCCTCGCGGTCTGTCGATCAATTGAATGACGAATTCGTTCATCAGATCTGATCAGCGAACAATAGAGCCGAGAAGAAGAAGAAGAAGAAGAAGAAGAAGAAGAAGAAAAGAGGGCCTGGCACAGAAGAGAGACCACAAAAACTGCCGAGTCGGTGCGTGGAAGGACCAGTGAGTGTGCCTATTCAAAAAAAGGGTCTCAGAACGGACTCTCGCTGTATGTATTCTTTTCATTTAATTCCTTCCTTCCTTGACAACAGTCGGGCGCTCTCTTCATTCCTTAGTCACTCACACTCCCACCCACTCACCTCATTCATCCGAACGACTACAGGGTGCATGCCTGCCTGCTTCATTTCTTCCAGCACTAAGTAGGCCTGCACGCGTGTAATTATTTATTCTCAGTCAGGGAACGGAAGCATTCTCTCCGCGAACAGAAAGAGGAGACGGATGAGAAGGGGACGGAAGAAACCAGGAGGGAATCGGAAGGCAATCAGAGAAGAGCACGCATCGATCCAACAAACACACTGTCACACATTGCATGCACGGCCAGTAGTGGACTAGTCCTGCAACCAGTCTAGCTGTCGACAAGGCGGGATCGCCAGCGCTCAGACTGAGAGGCACGTGACAAGACCGGAAAATGGGCACACAGAGAGGCACTCAGGCAGGTTAAAAAAGGGAAAAGGGGGCAAACGGACGTTCTCCGTTGCGTGACGGTGTGACAGAATAGAGCCCTGGAGTTTCAGAGTGTACGTGACCTCGTCATAGGGCAACCCATGGGCCCGCCACCTCTTCAATCCCTCCTCCCACCCTGCGAAGTCGTGACCCAGCAGAGCGCGCAGAATCTGGATGTAGTGGGTCTTCTTGAATTTAGTTAGTGCCTTGCCGAACAGAGTCCCCGGTCTGTGCTGTTTTCCCTGGTGTCGGATGTCTTCCAGTCGATCGAAGAAGTCGCTGCTCAGGGCTGCAATCAAACTCTCTCTCCCCCCCCATGCATTCGGATCTTCCGTCCCGGGTCCCTGCATCCCCTTTGCCAGAGACACTGCTAAGTCAGTCTGCATTTCTCCCCCCCCTCCCTCCCCTTGTATCTCTCCGGCGATGGAGACGGAGACGGGTCTCGCCCGTCTCCCGTATTTCTTGAAGTGTTCGGACGGGAACGTGACAAGCGTCCGTCTCCCTCTCTCTCTTCTCCCCGAGACTCCCAAGTTTTCATTAAAGCAAGAGAACGCAGAGAGAGAGGGAGGCCTCAGGAAAGGCGAGAGGGCTCCAACGGAGCAGCGAGGCAGAGGCCGCATGTCAGTTGGGTTCAATGCGTCTTTCCATGCAGTGCTCTGATGAATCCGTGTATTTCTGCCAGTCTAGAGAGTCTAAAAAGCGTACGGGAACGTGCTTGAACGAATGTACGCAGTTTGGAGATCTGAGGCATCGAACACGTACTCGCAAAAGATTGTAAAAGCTGTAATGAAGATGTAATGAAGGCTACAACTCCCATGCAGGACTTTCGACGATCTTAATATTTCGACGCGTAGACGATCGTAGACGGGTGCGTGGAGACGCGCGGCTAAGCGCGGCAATTTTTGCCAGCTTTTCGTGTGTCATTTCTGAGTTGCAATGCAGCAGACTCTGCCAGACCCGACTGTCCATGACTGTCTGCCATTGTCTGCCGCCCTTCAGCAGGATTAGCTTGTTTCTCCGAGAAGTCTTCTACCATTCTCACATGCCAGCACGGTGCCTTTTTTCCCAAGTGAATTCTCCAAAGAGCTTGGAAAGAACAGACTGAACACAGCCCAACTCAAAGTGCACAGAAATCTGCAAGCATCAAAAGGGCTGCTCCCTGTGCAGTTTGCGTTTGTGACCAGTTGAACAGCGCTACACAGAAGCGCTGGTGCCTGAAGACCAGCGACGCTTCACCGCGAGCGAGGCGTGCAGGATACTCTGAGAGGTACACTTACTCTGTATTGAATTTAAATGGAGACGGGAGAGGATTTGGGTGCAGCTGCAGCGGCTGGACTGGACCAGGAGGCAGCGCAACAAGGGGGGCAGGCGGGTGGAGGGCACGAGGGAAGCGCAGGGGGGGGGCAAGAGAAAGAGAAGGAGCAAGAGAGGGAGGTGGATCCTCTGAAGGTCTTCCTCTCGTGCAAAGACTTTGACGGGATGTCAAAAGCTCAAGTGGCCAAATGGCTCAACAAAGCGGCACCTGGACTGCCGAAGAAAGAGATTGAGAAGAAAATCAACAAACCATACGTTTTCGTGTCAGTCACTTCTCTTGTCTCTCCTTCACGTCCTTTTGTAGTGGCATGCCAGGCTCATGTCCTTTCTTTGTGACTTTCTCTCACCGTCTACTCCTTCTGGCCCCGCCCGGGAATCTGCCAGTCCTCGTCCTCACCGCCCCCGTCCATCGTGAAGGCTCTTCAATGAAATGTGTTTTACCATTTGTTTCTGTCTCTGTCCATGTGTTTTTTTTGCGATTTTGTTCCCCCTCTCTGTTCCGATCAGGGCAGAACGAACAAACAGACGAAATGAGACAAACTTCGTGTCTCTCTCCAACACTCCCCCCCCCCTTCTCTCCCCGTGCAGATCCTTCGAAACTCCAACGCAGAAAGAGACGTTTGCGAACCAGCTGACGGGTCTGCTGGTCAAAAAGAGGCCCGTCACTGTCTCCTCTGCCTTCAAGACGGTCCCACGAGAAAATAGGCGGCAGACGGGGGAAGGCGGATCCTCTTCCTCTTCTTCCTCTTCCTCTTCGTCATCCTCTTCTTCTTCTTCTTCCTCCTCCTCTTCTTCTTCTGCCTCTGCGTCGGCTTCATCCTCTGTGGGAGACAAGAGAGGAGCCACAGAGGCAGGAATGGAGGACAGAGAGGGGGTGAAACAGAACAAGGTCAGAATCAAGGAAGAGTCAGAAGGGCATCCATCAGCCTGCATTGAAGCAGAGGGGAATGGACCGTTACTTCAGGCCCTTTCTCTGTCTTTTCAACTTCAGGAACTCCCGTCGATGAGTCTCTTTTTCAATCCGCATGCAAACAGTCAGTCACTTCTCAAAAGAGAATGTACCGAGTGAAGCTTAGAGAAAAAGAACCCTTGATCTCCTTTTTTTCGTCCCTGTTTCCCTGGGTCGGATGCAAGCACGGCAAGACATTTTTTTCAGAACCGAATGGATCCCCAAAAGAGAACAGGCAGTGATTGCAGGTAGACCCGACTCAAGGTAGGACAGGAAGCTCAATTTTTGAAAATCATGAAACAATGCATAGAGAGTACAAACAAACAAAGCATTTGAATTTGTTCGTCCAAACAAACAATCTGCAGACGAAGAACCCCCCCCAAATCAACCTCCTGGAGTTAAAGCAGAAGGCAGAGAGGGAGCGGGGAGTCGAGAAACCAATCAGAGAGAGAACCGCTCCCTTGTCACAGTCAGTCAGTCAGCCAGTCAGTCAGTTGAAAATTAAAAACCTCAAGGCCGCATTTTCATTGTTCGTCTGTCTCCCTGCCAGTTTGTAGCACGCTACTCCAGTCTGCCTTTCGTCATTCCTTTCCACCGTCATATTTTTGCGTCAAGGCAAAGAACAAGAAGTAGGAAGACGAAAGATGAAAGAGTCCGTCAGAGAGGTGGCCCGCGCATTTCGGTTCTTTTTCTCCGTCGGGCGACAGAGGAGCTTTCGTACGGCGGGTAGTGTTTTTCCTCAC
>JAHBMJ010000082.1:11000-41944 GCA_018398765.1 Chromera velia | reverse complement strand
GTCTGTCTGTCTGTCTGTCTGTCTGTCTGGCTCTCTCTCTCTCTCTCTCTCTCTGTGTGTGTGTGTGTGTGTGTGTGTGCAGTCTTTCCTACAAAGAGCAGCTGAGATTGAAGGAACAATACGGAGTGGTGGGTTTCCTTCCTCGACTTTCTTTAATTTTGTCTTTCTTTTTTTCTTTGTTTGTTTGTTTCCCTTCTTTCTTTCCTTCCTCCTTTCTTTCCTTCGTTCTTTCTTTCTTTCTTTCCTTCCCTTCTTTCTTTCCTTCTTCGTTTCCTTCTTTTCTTCTTTCTTTCTTTCTTTCTTTCCTTCCTTCCTTCTGTCTGTTTGAAGAAGAAAAAGAGGCAGGAGGCAGGAAAAGAAAGGAAGCAGCAAAGCAAAGATTTGCTTTTGATTTGATCCTCCCTTCTGTCTGAGCCCTTCGATGGCGCTTGTCGTTTCTTTCTCCGCTCCTCCTTTGCTGTCTACCCCTAGCATCTCATCTCCCACAACGGGCGTTTACCCCCCTCTTTCTTTTGTTGCCCCTTTTCTGGAGAGTGGAGTTGTCCGGTAGCACAAGCTCGCGCTGTCCTTCTTTTCAAATGACTTCTCCTTCTCGCTGCAGAGCACATTTGTTGCTCCTCCTCAACCCCCCTTTTTTCTTTCCCTTCCGTTCAGACGATGGCCAGACAACTCACCCGGGCAGTCTACTCAAAAGCAAGCTCCAGCCTTGCCACGAAAGAGGTCGGTCAATCAGTCAGTCAGATAGCAGATCTCCCTATTCATCCGTTATTATTCAGTCAGGAGAGTGCAGTCAGTTATTTTGGCAACCCGCACGTCTGTCTTTGAGTGCGCACGTCGATCAACTTACGAGTGAGTGCATTCAGTAGAGAAAACCGGCCTCCCTCTCAAAAGACATTATTCTATTCAAAAGAAGATACGACCTATTCGCCTCATGCCTGCCTGGAGGAAATCGAATTCCACCGGGGGGGGCCCTCACATGCATGCGCCTTCCTTCCAATCGCATTAGTCAAACCCAACTGGGTGTCGAGATAATCCGGACACAACGATCCTTCCCTCCTTCCTTCCTTCCTTCTCTCCTTCCAACCAACTGAGTGCAGGTCATTCCCAAGTGGTGCCGCATCCCGTACACGTTTCGGAAGAATGGAATTCCGGTCAGTCGGTCGGTGGGTCCTTTGCTGTGCTGTCCTGTGCTGTGCTTGGTTGAGGGGGCGGGCGGGCGGGAGAGAGATCGGGTTGGTGTGTCAATCTGTCGTTCCCTTTTGCAGCCTTGTAGTACACACTGCATGTCTCTGTGTGGAGGTTTCATTTATGTCAGTGAGCGTGTCTGTGTGTCCCTGTCTGCTTACATATGCCTGTGTGTGTGGATGTGCGGATGCGTTGTATTTACGACCGGAGCTTCTCCACTCTCTCTGTCCCTCTGTGTCTTTTCTTTTCTTCTTTGCCTCCTCCTTTTCTCTTCCCTCGCTTCTCCCCCCTATCCCTGGCTTTCCCACCCCGAGGACCCTTTTTTTTTCACCTCTTCTCTTCTTTTCCCCTCTCTCCGCATGTGCATGAGCATGCAGCTGGACCCCATTCTGCCCCCCCCCGAGCACGCACGTGAGAGGTACAGAAACAAGTGCGAGTTCTCTATTGCGAGGAATAAAGAGAACGAACCCGAGGTAGGTAGAGTTGTCTATTCTTTATCTTTACCGCTGGTTTTTGTCTCCGTTTCGCGTGCGAAGAGGCTTTTTTGGACGTCTTCTTCTTCATTCAATCCTTTTTTTTTTCATGGAAAAAGGCTGATCAATTTTGGAGGGATCTCTGACGACACAAAAAATGAGAAGCACGCAACCGGCATGTGTCTGTAGTCTGTTTTGTACTCAGATATTCCGACAGACTCTCTTCAAAAAGAGAGTTGAGCTCCTTCTCTCTCTTATCCTCTCCCACTGCCTCTCTCTTTCCTCTCTGCGTGACTTGTTTTGCAGGTTGGGTTTGTGGTCCTTGTGCGGCAAAATGTCAGTCATTGGGGAGGTGTGCTCTTCAGTTTTTCTGCAGGACAGGAAAGGAAAGAATGAGGGAAGGAAAATTTGATGTACGACAAAATGTCACTCCAGCTTTCCGGATGCACTGGGGGGCTCCCTATTTGGTTTATTTGGAAGATGGAAAAGAAAGAGGGAATAACGGAGGATCATTCAAAGCCCAAACATTTCGTCTCACGGAGGCCAGAGTTGTTCGTTTCTTTGACATCTCCCTACTTGCTTTCACACTCTCTCTTCTGCGCCCTCGGCAGATCGAGGAGTGCGGCAGAGGGGCGTTAGACACCAGGCAGGAAAGGGGGAAAGGAAAGGAAAGGAAAGGAGAACAGAGAAGGAAGCCTAGTCATGACGCTACCGACTGAAACCTTTCGTCAATTCCTGCGCACTTAAATGAAAGGATCACCTACCAGTCTTCCCCTCTCAGCCCAAACCACCCACCCCCCCAACCTCTTCCTGCCTCTCTATCTGTCTGTCTGCCTGCCTGCAGGAGCCCCAAGTCGAGGCTCCCGACTCTGTGCCCGTTGTGCCTGATGCCATGAAGGCCGTGTGTGCTCGCATGAGGGTAGGTCTTTCTGTCTTTTTGTCTGTCTGTCTGTCTGTCGGTCTCTTTCTTCAGGTGTCACCGGCACCTGAGTAACTGACTCGCAGATTGACGCTTTCTCAGCGGCCAGCTTTCTGGATGTGAGGTGCTTGTATAGAGGGACAAAGAAAAGGAAAGAAGGAAGAAATTTCCGGACTGACGCCGTGGATCGTACGCGCCTCCCTTACTTATTCTCATCGCTCAAAGATACCAGAGAAGAGCAGCTCACTCATGTACAGACAGACGCACCCGCCCCTTTCTCTCTTCTTTCTCTCTTGCAGAAACTGGTGCGTGAGAGCCCTCTTCCTGTCTACTCAAGAAAAGAGCAAAAGGGTGGGCAGACACACACGATGGGTCTGCATGGGCATTTTTGTTTATTAATACATTTTGCTTTTGTCGCGTCGGTGCAGGTGTTCTGTGGAATGCCTGTCTCTCTGTATACAAACTCGACTGTATTATTCTGTCTGAAGACTCTCTGTATGGTCTTGGAAGAGAAAGGCAGACAACGAGGCACGCTCTGAGAAGCAAAAAAAGAATTCACCTACTCAGGTAGAGACGGAACCATCATGGGTTGTGTTGATGAGTAGAGCCCATTTCTCATCATTTGCTTTCCTTCTCTTTCTTCTCTTTCCCTTAAATTGAGGATAAACCCTTTGCTCTGCTCCCTTTCTCTTCTCTTCTGTGTGCTTCCATGCTGACCGACATGCTTAATTGCCTTCCTGCAGGGTTTTGGCGTCTGCTGATGCTTCGCGTCTCTGAGCGCACCCGGCAGCTCCTGGTCCTGGTGCAGGTCTGTCCTCTCCTCTTCTCTCGTCTCCTCTCATCTCATCTGATCTCCTCTTCTCTCGTCTCATCTCATCTCATCTGCTCTCTTGTCTGCGTGATGGTGTGCATGCATTTGGGACGCACGCGCATGTGAATCAGCGGGCTCATTCCATTCCATCACCAAGGAATGAGGTTCTCAAAAGGCTATACAGCTTGTCATTCTCATGCACGGTTGAAAAAAAAAAAAGGGGGGGGGGGCAACAAAAAAGGTCCCAAATGGGAAGAGAAAAGAGGAAGCCGCAATAATTCAGGGAGTGCAGCATCCGACCTTCTCAAGTTTGAGTGGGAAGCATTGGGAGATGGGCTGGCACTTTTTTTTGTTTCTTGAATTTGGCATTTTGTTCTCTTTTCCCCCCTTCTCCTGTGCAGACAACGAGCTCCCACTCCCCGCAGAGGCCTGAGGCCAAGCAGGCAGTGATGGAGGCGCTCTGTGGGACGGGGGGGGAGACGGGGTGCGCCTTCTCGGGGTTTCGAGTGACGTCTCTGTTCTGGCAGATGGTTCGTTTCTTTGTCTGTTTGTCTGGCTTTCTGTGTCTCTCTGTGCGTGCGTGGGCGGGATCTTCGCAGCTTCGGTTCTGGTTTGGGTAGGGTCTCGTTTAGGTGTATGCAGGTGTCCGGGTGTGTGTCTCTGTGTGTGCGTGTGTTCGTGTAATGAATCTGTGTCTCTCTTTCTGCCTTCCTCTCTTTGTGCAGTCAGATTCAATCTCAGACACCCTTGGACAGGGCACTCCTGAGCTGGTGGGTCGGGTTGTTGGACGTGAATGGAGTTGCAGTGCGGGGATTGAAAGTACAGGGGGTAATTCATGGAGAAGAAACGTTGTCTGAACGCAGGAAGAGTGAGAAGACATGCAAGGATCTGCCTGCGCGGAGTGCTTCGTCGATTGGGAGTTTGTCTCTCTCTGTCTCTGCAGGGCTTTCTTCTTTTTTCCCAAAAGGTCAGCATTCCTTTTACTTTCATACAGAATTCTTTTGTACAGAAAATTCTGTATGAAAAAGAATTCTGTATGAAAGTAAAAGGTCCTACACCATTCCGGTGCAGAAAGTGGGGAGAGAGTCTGTGAAAGAGAGAGACAGGGTGGACAGGGGAAGAGACTGAGCTGTCTTCCGAATGTCAAGAACAGAAAGGAGAGAGAGGCGGGGGGAGGGAGAGAGAGGGTGTGCAAGCAAGAGAGACGGATCTAGTGCTTTCCTTGCCTTCTGCTTCAAATGATTGAATGTCGTTCTGTTCATTCCTTTTGTCGACTTCACTCCTGCTCGCTTGGCTGTCTCCGTGTCTTTCTTTCTTTCTTTCTTTCTTTGTTTCTTTCTGCAGATATTTGGGAGCCCTTTCTTGACGGAACATCTGTTGGGATTGAATTTTCGGGTTTGTCTGTCTGTCTGTCTGTCTGTCTGTCTGTCTGTCTCTCTGTCTGTCTGTCTGTCTGTCTGTCTCTGTCTGTCAGTCTGTCTGTCTGTCTGTACTTTCCATAGAACTCCGACAGCAGATTTAGACCAGGAGACTGGGACAAGGAAACAGCAAAGCGAATCTGATTTCCCCCCCCCCCCTCATGTTGAGGAAAGGATGCGTGACCGAAGCCCCGGAGGCCCCCTCTCCGGTCTCCAAGACTTGCTCTCTGTGCAGAATGCAGAATAAATGAATCTGTTGATGGGTTCATTCTGTTTGTGGGCCTCCCTCCAGATTTCCTCGTAGGTTGATGCGGAGACCCTTTTTCTTCTTCACTTCTCTCTGCATGCCTCCCCTGCAGATCGCGCCCCTCGCTTTCTTCCAGACGAACACAGCGGCTGCGGAGACGCTCTACGGGAAGGCGTTGGGACTTCTTCTCAGTGAGAGGGCGGAGGCAGAGAAGGAGGAGGAAGAGACGGGAGAGGGAGAAGGGGTGGAGACGAAGAGGAGAATGGTGAGTAAGTGAAAGAGGGAGGAGAGAGAGGGAGGGAGGGAATGAGTATGGAAGGCTTCCGTGAGGTGCTGAAGTGAATGGAGGCGGAAGACAGACGATTATTTGGAACGAGAAAGAAAGAGAGAACTCTGCAGTTTCCTCATTTTTCTGTTTTGTTCTTTCTCTTTCCACATGTGCTGTGCGTGCAGCTCCTTCTGGACATCTGTTGTGGCACAGGCACGATCGGTCTCTGTGCAGCAGGAGGGGAGATCGAGTGGGGGGCCGCTGGGGATCTGAAGATGGAAGGGGAAGGGGAAGGGGGTGTGAGGGGTCCTTCGTCTATGAAGTCTGTTCGCTCATCTCTTTCTGAGCTGTTCGTTCTGGGAGTGGACATTGTGGAATCTGCTATAGAAGTCAGTCAGTTGGGGGGGGAGGCTGCATCCTTCTTACTTTCTTTTGTTCTTGGATATTTTGGTTTTCTATTCTTCCCCTCTCCCTTCTCTGTTGACGTCAACGACTCAAGTCTTTCCGTAGTGCTCGAGTCTCACTGCCTTCGTGTCTCTCTCCCCTGTTCTCTCTCGCTGTGTGCAGAGTGCAAAGGAGAACGCAGCCGCCAACGGGGTGGAGTGCTCAGACGACGTGCTGGGGTTGTTGGAGTCTGAAGCCTTGAGGGGGGGAGGGGTGGTGAGCGTGTCTTCCTCATCTGCTTCTTCGTCTGCTTCTGCCTCTGGTGATGCGGCTGCAGCATCTTCAGGCGGGAGTGGAAGTGGAGGAGCAACCAGGGTCGTTGCGTGTTTCCAGGCGGGGCGTGCGGAGGTGTTGCTCCCCGAGATTTGCAAAAAGGTGGAGTCACTCAGGGAGACAGAGAGAGCAGCGAGGGAGAAAGGAAAGGGCAAAGGGAAGGCCCCCCTGGAAGTGTGTGCGATTCTGGACCCTCCTCGGTCTGGTGAGTTGGTTTGTGTGTCTGTTTTTACTTTTTTTTTGTTTTGCTGGTTCGTGTGCCTGTTCTGGATTGGTGGGTGTAGAGTAGAGGTGGGCCTTTGTTTGTGTTGATTGATTGATTGCCTTGTCACTGACTGTATGTTCCTGTCTGTGTGTGTCACCGTGGGATGTTGTGCGTCTTTGTGGCTGTCTCTCTTTGTCCATTCTTGGGACTGTCTACCTGCACTGCTTGGCTGTTCCCTTCTTCTCGTTTTTTTTTGGGTCTTCAAGTGCATGCGTGCGTGCGTCAAGAGGCCAACGGGAGAGGGTTGCAGTTATCTTTTCTCCCTTTCTTTTCTTCTCTTTTTTCTTCTTGTCTTTTATTTTTGGCCATTTTTTTGTTTTTCTTTGTTCCGCCGTTTCTTTCGTTCCGTCCTTCTTTCGTTCCAATGTGTGTGTGTCCCTCCTCTGTTGTCCCTTTCTTTCTTTCTTTCTTTCTTTTGTTTGTTTCTTTGTTTCCTTGTTTCTTTCTTTTGTTTGTTTGTTTCTTTCTTTCTTTGTTTGTTTCTTTCTTACTTTCTTTCTTTCTTTCTTTCTTTCTTTCTTGCTTTCTTTCTTTCTTTTGTTTGTTTCTTTCTTTCTTTCTTTCTTTCTTTCTTTGTTTCTTTCTTACTTTCTTTCTTTCTTTCTTTTGTTTGTTTCTTTCTTTCTTTCTTTCTTTCTTTCTTTGTTTCTTTCTTTCTTTCCTTCGTTCCTTCCTTCTTTCTCCTGATGGCTCTCTTAAATTCTTTCTTCACTCAATCATGCATCCTGCAGGCCTCCACAGCACCGTTCTCTCCGCCCTCCTCGAGAGCGCGTGGATCGATTCTCTCGTGTACGTCTCCTGCAACCCCGCCTCTCTGGCCGATAACGCCGTCGCGCTGTGCAAACCCATAAGCTCGGACCCTGAGGAAAACCCATTCGTGCCTGTGAGGTGGGTAGGTCTGTCTGTGGGTAGGGGTGGGTCTTTATGTGTATGTGTGTGTGTGTGTGTGTATTTATGCTGTTTCGATTCTTCTTCTGGTGTGGTTTTTTCTTGGTTTCTCGATCCTCTTATTCTCTTGATCCTTTTCTGTGCTCTTGTCTAAAGTTCTTCGTTCGAGTCCCTTCGTCCCTTGGGTCTTTTGGGCAAATGGGTGGGTGTGTTTTTGTGTGTGTGCTCTTCTTTCGGGTGAGAGCCTGTCTGAATGATGGATGGATGCAGAGGGGTGGCCGTGGACATGTTCCCCCACACGTTCCACTGCGAGATGGTCCTGAAGTTCCGGCGCTCCAAGAGCACAAAATTTGAGGACCCCGATTGGATGCCATCGATATGCATGCGTGGAGGGAGGGAGGGGGGGGAGGACGGAGAAGGCTCTCCACGGGAAGGTGGGGTGGGAGGCGAAGAGGGAGGGCGGCAAGAAAGCCAAGCAGTTCCGGGAGAACGTGAATCACATGGTGGGGATATCGTGATGAGTGAATAGTTTTCCCCGGTAGTCTCACGTGTATAGTGTGAGTTACATGAAACCGTAAGATTGCGATCGCCTTTTCTTTCACATAACCGTGTTTTAAGCTTAAGCAGTAGCACAAATAAAAGTTGTAAAATGGTTGTAAACCCATAGCTAGATCTACAGTGTTTGTGTTTGGATTTAAATCATTATTCAAATTCTAGAAATTTTTTTGTGATCGATTGTCAAAGCGTTCAGTGTGTTTTCTGAATTATTGAGAGTGCATCAAAAAGAGACTGGACAAAGAAACAAAAAAAACGAAGTGTGGGTTTCAGATGCGATCAAAAATTAATGTTCGCTGTGCATTCTATCACACGATTATACACGATTATGCACATGATCATGTCAGATGCAAAGTGAAATTACGATCGTATGATTCATGTCAGATGCACAGCGAAATTCAGATTGGTACCCACGACTCTCTGACTCAGAAACACTTCTAGAGAAGGGCTCTTTCACGTTCTATGAATAGATATTCAAAGTGATCGACACAGAGATTGGCAGTGTCGTCTTATAAGTTGAGTCATGCGCTCAGTCACACAGCCGTCTCTATATGCCGTCTCTGCCGTGCATGATGGTCTCTGCACCTGCGGCCGGCCCCGGCCCTCCGCGGTGGTCATGCAGCTATAGGCGATTGCCCCGTCTACATCCTGTCTAGAACTTCAATGTCGGACCACGGACGCCTTTTGATCTATCTGTTCCCCTGTCAACAGCTTGTGATCGACTTTCCGTGGCCGCGGTATGTGTTATGCGCGACATTTAGCTCCTCAATGTTACAGCACTTGTTTTAACTCTTGTGTCTGTAAACAAACAGCGTACGACTGACTTCGTGTAACAAATCTGTCAACCGTCTCCGTCTCTGGCGAAATGGCAGCCCCCATCAAGCGTCTGGGCCTGGATGCCTCCTTCGCTGCAGACGGGTTCAAAGAGATGGCGCTCAACGCTCTGTGTGCCATCTGCCACGACTTCATTGAGGATGCGGTGGAGACGGATTGTCCTGCGCGGCACGTCTTCTGCCGCCCCTGTGTGCAGGAGTGTCTGGACAGACGCCAGCCCTGCCCTTCATGCAGAGGGCACATTTCCAAGCTCACAGTTGCGAACACGATGATTCGTAACCTGGTTGCGGTTTCCAAGTGGAAGTGTTTGAACTTCGAGAGCGGGTGTGCGTTCACAGGGACAAAGACGGAGTTGCAGAGGCACCTGGATGAGGAATGTCCGGAGCAAGAGACGGAGTGTCCTTTCAAGGGGTGCACAGAGAAGAACCGTCGTGCTCTTTTGGTGGAGCACAAAAAGACGTGCAACTTTCGCCTCATTCCCTGTGCGCACTGTGAGAAATCGGTGGCATTTTTTGCGACTGATAATCACTTGAAGGTCTGCAAGAGTTTTCCTGTCGACTGTCCAAACGGGTGCGGAGAGAAACCCCCCCGGGGGGAACTTTCTCATCATCTCAACGCTGAGTGTGCTGAGGGGTCTGTGCGGTGCTCTGTCCACGGCTGCGGAGAGACGAGGAAAAGAAAGGAGATGGGGGAGCATGAGGAGGAGGCAGCCAAGAAACATGTGAGGCTGCTGGCTGCTGAGAATGCCAACCTGCAGCAAAGCGTGCGTCAACTGGATCGCCAAGTGAAGGAACTGCAGAAGGAAAGCAGCGAAGGTCAGTTTGGTCGCCTATGGAAAGACAAGTCGAGACGGGTGTACGTCATATGTCCCGGCCAGTCCAAGGCCCGAGGGTGTGCAAGATTCAATGTCATGACTTTGAATTCATGGATCTGATTGATCGATCTGAAAATGAACCCCCACTGCGTAGGCGCTCCCTTGTCTCAGGCGGATTGACTGGATATGTGTCGCTCAGCAGCGTGTGGTTGGCCGATATTTGGGGCATTCGTGTGGTTTGGGGTTATGCACTGATTGAATCAGATGGACGTGTCTTGACTTTGGCTTTAAATATGTTCCTCATTTTGCTCTGTGTTTTCGCTTCTTCTTCTTCTTCTTCTTCTTCTTTTCAGACACGGCCACTGTGACAGTGCGGCTCCGGGACTTCGAGTCGCGGTCTGCAAACATAGAAAGGGGTGTATTTCTTGAGAGTGCCACCTTCTCTTTTCAGGTCAGTCCGTCATAGGATTTTCGGATTTCTTGCTCTTCTGCTCCCTCAGGGTGGGTGGCTCTCCAAGGCTTCTTATTTATGCGTTTTTTTCTCGACCTGCAGTTTCTCTGGGTTTTCTCTTAGTGTATTTAGAGCATGTCTCTTTCTGATTCTTTTCTATAAATTGAACGGAGCCGAAATTCATCGCCTGTTCCGTGAATTGTTTCTTTGCTGGTGCGTTCCGGTGCAGGGGGGACGCTTCTTCCTTCGTGTATTCCCCAAAGGAGATGATGACTCCGATCCAGAGGAACCTCAAGCGAGCATGTGGCTCTACACGGAGAACGACTTCCGCGGACAGCTGGGCTTCATGGTGACGGTCGAAACGGAACTTGTTCCCGTCAGCGAGGGAGATCCGTCTCACTATCATGACTGGGAAGGGAATCCGATGACGGGATTTGGGTGGTCCAACTTTTGCGATTCGGAGTTGCTTCTTGATGCAGCGGAAGAGACAGATGGGGGCGCTTTGGAGCTCACTGTCCGTCTCGCGGCCCTGAGAAGCCGAAAGATCTTCGCGGGGGACAAGGACGGTGGCAGCGCATGAAGGCGGAACGAATTTACTTCAGGTAAGTTGGGAGCATATAGGTGTGTCTGGACCGTGAAGGTTCTGAGACTCTGGAATGAGTGTTGATTGGTCTGTAATCCGTTCCGCACCTTCTTTCTTTCTTTCTTTCTTTCTTTCTCTCTCTCTTTCTTTGTTTCTTTCTTTGTTTCTTTCTTTGTTTCTTTGTTTCTTTCTTTCTTTCCTTCTTTCTTTTCTTGTTTCTTTCTTTCTTTCTTTCTTTCTTCGTTTCTTTGTTTCTTTCTTTCTTTCTTTTTTTCTTTCTTCTTTCCTTCTGTCTTTCTGTCTTTCTTTCTTTCGTTCGTTCGTTCGTTCGTTCTTTTTCTTTCTGTTTCTTTTCACGCCCCTGGCGGTGTGCGAATTGATGTGCATCGCTTCAGAAAGGCCTGCGAGCAGGGAAGCTATGCCATACAATTGGCGTGAGAGAGAGAGGAGGGGGAAAAGAGTGAGAATTCTTCTTGACGATGCCTTCTCTCTCTGGCTCTCTGTCACTCTGTCTGTGTGGAAAGAAAAAAGAACGAAAAAAAAAAAGTTATGTGGTCTTCCGCGCGCACACACACACACACACACACACACACAGAGAGAGAGAGAGTAGAGGTGTGTGTGTGTGTGTGTGTGTGAGAGAGAGAGAGAGAGAGTATTGGTTGACATCCAAGCCTGCCGGAATAATCGTCCCTTGGGTCTTTGGGCAAATGGGTGGGTGTGCTTTGGTGTGTGTGCTCTTCTTTCGGGTGAGAGCCTGTCTGAATGATGGATGGCTGCAGAGGTGCGGCCGTGGACATGTTCCCCCACACGTTCCACTGCGAGATGGTCCTGAAATTCCGGCGCTCCTAGAGCACAAAATTTGAGGACCCCGATTGGATGCCATCGATTTGCATGCGTGGAGGGAGGGAGGGGGGGGAAGTGGGTGGGGGACGGGATGGAAAGACACCAGTCGGCTGTCCAGCTAGAGTGTCCACCGGAGGGGGGGGCAGCCAGAGGGCTAGGCAGAAGGATCAGCGGAGGGGGCTCTGCCGGTGCGCTAGGCGGTGCAAGAAACGCGAAGAAACTTCAAGAAAGCTTCTGCGAAAACAATCAATCGCCCAAAATGCTTCGAAGCAGATTCTCCAGAATCCGGAGTGTGGACGCGATACTAGCGATAGGACTTTACACAATGGTACGCGTGGATGCATGTGTTAAATTGCATGTCTAGCAAATTTTCAATGATCGAATGGACTAACGAATGGACGATGGACTGTCCTCGATGTACATTTATCAAACCGCGTGTTTAGTACTACCATAACACTGTCTAGCTGCATGCTGAAGTTGCAACTGAACAGTTAAGAACAGCATTTGGCTGTCAGTGGCTGAAAAATACTCAAAATGATATAGTATAGACGAATTGATTTTATAGCCCTAGTCGCCCCTACATGAAGAAAAGGCTTAGAATTTAAGAGTCAGAAAAGCATCAATTAATTAAAATTAGCCTTTACTATTCTTTCACTAATAATGTTAGTCACCTTCTGAGGTCTGAACAGTCCGACTCACCTGAAAGCCAAGCGAGCCTGCGGGTAATGCCGGAACAATGCATTCTTTTTCCATCTCCTCTTCTTTTTATAAACGTACACGTACACACACACACACAGACACATACACACACACACACACACACACACACACACACAGTGTCACATCATATGATGCATAGCGAGAGAGAGAGAGAGAGAGAGAGAGAGAGAGAGAGGGAGAGAGAGGTAAAGAGAGAGGAAGAGAGAGAGGAAGAGAGAGAGAGAAACAGAAAGAAAGAGAGAGAGAAAGAGAAAGAGAGACAGAAAGAGAGACAGAAAGAGAGAGAGGGAAAGAGAAAGAAACGCTTACTTATCAATGATATCTCCTTCCAGTCTTAAGTTCCAGAGGAAGTTCCAGTCAGGCCTCGATCATACAATGATTATGCAGGAGTCCCTCTTCTGAAGTGGCACACAACAATCATGATAAATCACTGGTACCAGTGCAAGAAGGCAAAAAACACGTTTTCCTTTCAGGTAGACAGCTGGCTGGGAGGCGTTGAACAATCCGAAGATCGATACCCACGCACCCCAGCCAATGGCCTAAAACAGTCTGCAGGCTGTTGTGGTGCTGAATACATCGACGCAGTCAAAGCAGCAGTACGAGCCACACCCTAGAGCCATACCAGCAACCCCCATAAAAACGGGCTTCGCAGAAAGTAATAAACCAGGACACGGTCCCCAGTGCGGTCTCAACAAAAAACAACACGTACTGCAAACCAGTCTTGGAGGGGGCACTTCAGCCGGAGTAGAGTGTTTTCGGAATCTTTGAAGATTCTGAAATACGTTACTTTAGGTCTTAAGACACTGTCGAAGGGCACTGAAGCCTTAGGCTCGGTCACATCGATCGATATACCAAGATTGATTCTAGAATGAACCAACATTAACCGAATGCCCTCAAGAAACGGTCTCCAGGCTGTGCTGTTTCGAACACCGTAACAGCAAACCAGTCGATCGACAGCATTGCTCAGAAAATTAGACGGGCTGCATGGTCGCTCTCCCTTTCACAATACTTGCGTATTTTACGATAAAAATGAAGCCTACAAGGTTGAATACTTGCATGCGGACAAGTAATGTGAATCAATGAAAGGAGTCAAGAAAGAAGTAGGCTGAAATGGTTCCAACCAAAAGGGTCGATCAATTGACTGACTGACTAACAGAATGAAAAAAAGAACTGTGGAGACTATGCAGCGCACAGAACATATAAAAAGTATAAATTCCGTTTCTATTTTCTCTTTCCATGAATCTGCATTCTAGTTTACGTGCCGTGTTCACTTTATCTTTTTCTCTATTCTTTTAATTCCTGACCACCGTAGGGAATTAAAGACTGATTAACGTACGTACGGGTTATCCTTCAAAGTGGGGAGGAATGAACCGGATCCGTGATAGAATAGAGGAGAGGACAACAAAAGGGGTATAGAGAACCTTCGGCACGATCTCGCAGCTGCTCCGGAATGTATCTCAATCACAGTCAACCCCAAAGAAAAGTGCAATCGCGTAGACGAATCTGCGTACAGATACAGGGCAGAAAAAAAGAAGGCAGATATCTAGAAAAGGCATTATTGGACGTAGGAAGTCACTATGCGCTAACAAAAGGCATGACCTTGTCCTCATTTGAAGAAAAAGAGCACGGCTTGAAACAGGGAGCATTACAAAGAGGTAAGAAAAAAAAAACAGCCTTTCTGATCCCTTCTGTCTCTAAATCCCATCACACATACAGGTTCCAAAGATGATAGAAGCCCTACATGAACTTATCTATCTATGCCTGGTTTAAAGCCAAAGTATTTGTATCTAAAAAAAAGTGTATCAAGCGGATCGCTTTTCCTTTTCACACGGCATACCCTAAAAATCCTAATGAATGCACACAGATGCGGATCACAGAGTACCTGGATAGGTCGAGGCGACAGACCGGCCGACAAGTTGAAAAACTCCGATTCCCTTTGAGTGCATGCAGATCTAGGTGTAGGTATATATATAACGGCGTATCTACTAACCCGCTCTTCTGCTGACTTGATGGACCGGATCGATGTAGCATCAGTTGCAAGCCCATGAATGCACAAGAGATGATTGAGAAAATATCTTAAGGACCCTCATATCCCTCCCATCTCCACTATCATGCGAAGCCAGCATTGCGCATCTTTCCTCTACGCAATGGCATGCCGGGTCACATATAAGAAGTAAAGTGCATGGGATACTCGCAAGTAAAGATTGCATCAAAAACCTTCTCTATACTTCTTTTATTGACACGAATGCACATGCGGAGAAAGTCTTGATCAGCGTAAGTTAAACGCGCCTTCAGAATTTTATGCCACGCTTTTTCTTATAATTTCCCTCTTTGAAGTATCTTCAATTAATGTGGGCATTCCCCGTAGAGACAGTGAACCATCGGTTTGAACTAAAGTTTCAGGAAAGCAAGAGAGGCCAAGGATCATAAGCTGAGATATGGGACCGATTGAACATACACAGAGCTTACATGCGGAGACAGCAGAATCATACTGTCTAAACCTGCCTGGGGCGCCTGGGGTACCCCAGGCACGCTGCAGGCGGCCCGCCAGGGCCGCCTAGGGCGACTCCAGGTGGTTTTGCCTAAGTTTATATAGAGCTTCACCCCAGGCAGTTGTTGAAAGTTGCCTGGGGTGAAGGTCGGTACCTTCGGCACCGACCTGGTCATCACGAACCACGGTGCACATGCCCGACCGGGTTTGCACGAGGGACGCGCCAACGCAACCTCGCGATCTATACGTGCATGCCGTGCATCAAAGGTCAGACTGGGTCATGCAGACTGGCAGCAACTTTTTGTTCGGCGGTCGCGATCAGCGATAGATACCAGTGGATACACATTAAGTTGACGGTTGTTTTCAACTTTTGTTTCTTCTCACTGAAGAGAACAGGCCGTAGCTGAAGAGAACCGCCGCAGAACATTTTGACAGGCAATCGATGCCTATGTCCCTCACCACCATAATGAAGCAGAAGATTTCAAGCTTGTCTGGGAGGTGCTAATTCAAGTAAACAAAAAGTGACATAT
This sequence comes from Chromera velia, assembly GCA_018398765.1. Classification (NCBI taxonomy): domain Eukaryota; family Chromeraceae; genus Chromera; species Chromera velia. The sequence continues at coordinate 26,932 of JAHBMJ010000082.1, read as the reverse complement.
GCAACTTTGCATTGTTTATAAACTTATCGTAGAGTGGAAATTTACTTTGAAAAATTATTCAGAAAATTTGATTTAATTCTTTTCTATAAAATAATATCTAGAATTATATAAAATTTTTGATTTATTGATTCAATTTGAAGCATTGTAAATGAATTTTTAAAGTTATGTTCAGATACCAAATCCTAGAATAAAAGCATTTTTAAACTTTTTTCAACGTTTTTCATACTATACAGAGAATGTGGAAAGACCCCCTGACTGCCTGGGGTGCTGCAGGCGGTCCTTACGGACCGCCTGGGGAAGGTTATACATAAGACCCCAGGTGGCCCGTCAGGGCCGCCTAGGGTCAGCGCAGGCAGTCATTCTGAAGGTTTAGACAGCATGAGCAGAATTATCTAAACGTTGCAAATGAATTGAAAAACAACCTTCTGAAAATCATTTCCCGAGTACAGTCGTGACTGTTAATTAGACTCTACAATTTGCAACCAGGCATTCATCATGTTACATCATGTCACAGTTGGGCTGGACGATGCAATCATGTCGATCCTTCGCGCAATGTAGCGCAATTAATGAGAACCCATGCATTGAGTGACGAGAGAAAACTCAAAGTTATTCTGTTTGCAGTGAACAACACTCTTACTTCCGTCCGCGTCCTCGCGCGATTATCGCGCGCGATATAATCGCGCGCGATGATTGGCATGGATTGCCGGCGTTAATTTCGTCAGGGCCCCGGCATACCCACTGAGCTTGCGAAGGGTATCCTGCATCAGACTGACTCATGCTTCGACATTTGCTTCGGTCACCCAAACAGGTATATATATTCGTGTCCATGGAGTGTTGTTAGCTGGGTTTCGATCTGTCTTCATGCAGAGAAATTGAAAACTGGCCTCCTTCTTTTCATCCCATCATAATTCTGTTCGGTAGGATGTTTGCTGGCATGTCCACAAAGAGCGAACAACAGTTGACTTTTGTGTAGATATCTGGTCGGTGTGCGCTCCGGACCCCCGACTTCACACGTGCCTGTTTTGTGTCAATTTGCCCTTCAAAGATGGGATTCTTTTTGTCAAAGATGTGGAGGGCCATTCTCGGTCAGTAAAAAAGGGCGTCTCCTCTGCTTGTGTTGCTCTGTGCTCTTTCTTCATCCTTCCCGTCTCTTCTCTATCTTTCCTTTTTCTTCTCTGTGCGGCCTGCAGGGGACGACTCTCAGAGGAAGATCTTGATCTTGGGACTCAACAACGCAGGGAAGACGACCATCCTGTACAAACTGTACGTGCCCCCACCCACCCGCCAGTGCATTAGGCTTCTTCTGTCCGCCTGCAAATCTTTTCTTTCAGTCTGACTGGCTACATACCCACTATTTCACTTTGTCTGGCGTCTCTGTCTATCCGGCAGTCTTTATTCGCTACTCTTCTGTGTCTGCCTGTCTTTCTATCTGTCTGTGGGCCATCCTAGTGAGTGGTGGGTCTGCCCGTGAGCACTCTCACTCTTCCCGTCTCCACACCACACCACAAGTACTTCCTTGCGTGTCTGTCCGCATGCAGGCATTTGGGTCAGGTGATCCAGACACAACCGACGATAGGCTCGAATGTGGAGGAGGTCACGCACAAGAGCCTCAAACTTCAGGTGCATGGGCCCAATGTAGGAAGGAAAGGGAGATAGATGGTGCTTTCTTTCTTTCTGCTCTGATGATTCTTTATTGAGTGCATGTGGGGAGGGAATGGGATGGGAATGCACGACTTTGTGTCCTTCTTCCTCTCAGCCGATCAAACCTTCTGCTGATGTGCCTGGCACTGCCTGTCTATGCGCTCCCTTTTCCCCTAGCTCCTATTACAGAATAACGGTATGTTTGCCTTCCTCTAGGCCTCCCTGCACCCCCTCCCTTTCCTTCTCCCTCCGTGTAGGTCTGGGACGTGGGAGGACAGGAGAACCTACGGAGTGTTTGGTCGATGTACTTTGAGAATGCGCAGGTGAGGGGATTTTGGTGTAGCAATTGTGCATGTGTGTGCGGGGTCGGCCTCGGTTTTTTTGGTACATTTCGTGTGTCTCATTCCTAAGCATCCCCTGTTTTCTAGAGCTCCTATATAGTTTTGGGCGCTCTGCTCCCTCGCGTGCAAGTTCAAGGAGTGTCTCTCTCACCTCTTTCTTGCTTGGCATCCATTCATCTTTCCTTCTAGCTCCTTGGGTCCCCTCGTTCATCTCCCATTGCGTTTCCCCGAAGCGTCCATGCGCGTGTGTGTGTGTGTCTGTGCGTCCGATTGTCCAGACGCACAGAAAAAGGGAAAGGAAAACAGAAGAGAGAGAACATCAGCTTCTCTCTCAGGTAAAAAAGAAAGGGCAAAAGGAGATTCAGTCAGCCTCTCTGGCTGCTTTTTCCTTCCCCTCTGTTTCCCCGTCTCTGTTTCTGCGTCTCTGTTTCTCCGTCTCTGTTTCTCCGTCTCTGTTTCTCCGTCTCTGTTTCGACGACGTTCGCGCCACCTGTCTCCTCCCTCCCAAAGAGGCCTGCAGGTGTGGATGCAGACTTTTTCTATCACACGCATGAATGAGAACGTGGAATATGAGAACACAATGAGTGCAATTTAACGCAAAAAAATCCCCATGCAATGCAGGCCCTGATCTTTGTGGTGGACTCAAATGACAGAGATTCGATGCTGGTGGCAAAAATGGAATTGTTCAACGTTTTGTTACATGAGGTTGGTCGGTCTCTGCCATCTTCATTCTGTTTGTTCTTCTACTATTCCGTTTTTCTTTTCTTTTGCTTTCTTCTTTACTTGTTTATTTATTTACAAGTCAACTCGCGCGCTTTGCCCGCGGAGTTGCGGTGCTGGGGTTCCACGGGCCCCGGAAAACAAAGCTCATGGGCACTGAAACAAAACAGCGGCGGTCTCCACTTTCAACATTTTCGCTTTCCGGGCCATTCGCACCTCGGATTTAGCTCGGACGGCGTGACGCGCTATTTCCGACGGAACAATGACACACGTACAGATTTATTTTTTTCCTTCCGACCCTTTGTTTTTTTGTTTTTTCTTTCGTCCGCTCGTTCTTTCTCTCCCCCCCCAAAACCTTTTTCGTCCCCTATTTTTTCATAACTTGCTCCGTCTGATGGATAAATCGACTGGCTCACTGACCGACCGACAATCTTACTGAGTCTTCATGAATTGAATGTCCGATTTACTGACTGCGTGCTATCGATCTATTTGTTCCTCTTCTCTTCCCTTTCTCTTTTTCTCTGACGGATTCATCTTCTGTTTCTCTCTCTTGATCTGCTTCTCCTCGGGCCCCCTGACTGCACTGCTGCAGCACATGAAGGCCTGCTGTCTGCTCGTTTTGGCGAACAAGCAGGACATTCAAGGAGCGATGACGGCTGCGGAGATCTGCAACGAATTGAAACTTCACGACATCAGGGGAAGAGACTGGCACATACAGGTGGGCGCACAGGGAAAGAAAATCCACACGTACAGATCGATCGATAGATGCGCACAGACAGATGCATGCATTCAGATCCATCCAAATGGAAGTTTCGGCCTTTGGGTGTTCTCTTGTTCTTCCTCCATGACGACCTGCGGGGAGCAGGCATGCAGGCAACAAACATACATGATCTCTCTGTATTCTGTATTCTGCTCTATGATGCGCTCGCACGTTTTCCGTGCTGAACTGTTCAGTCGCCAGAAAGGAGAAAAAAGCAGCATCTTGTCGGTGTGCGTGTGTGCGTGCGCATATGCACGGACACGGGTCTGAAAGAGGAAGACAGAAAGAAAGAGACAGAACCTCCATGGAAAAATGCTCTGGTCTCTTCTCTTCCTCTGCACCGATCGATCGATCGATGTGTACAACGATTGACCTTAATTCGTCTCTGTATGGATCCTCTCCTTTTCGATGCGCTGCTTCGATTGCTTCCCAACTTTTTCCATTCACACACACACACACACACAGAGTTTCTCACACAGTCTCTCTCTGTCTGTCTCTCTCTCTCTCACACACACACACTCACACACACATACACACACTCACTCATATACACACATCCACATACACACACACACACACACACACACATACGTAAACACGCACACACACACAATAAAGGCCCGTCCCTCTCTGCAGGGTTGTTGTGCCCTGACCGGAGACGGCCTCAGAGAGGGCCTGGACTGGATCGCTGCCAGACTGCAGGCAGCCTCCGCCTCCTCGGGTCCCTCCGCACTCTTGGGGGGAGGGGCGGCGAGGGGAGGGGCAGCGGTGGTGTCTCCAGGGGCGGGGGCGACGGCAGCACCGCAACCGCAGACGGTGGGGGCTCCCGCTTCAACACGATAGCGACCGATCGATCGAAACGGGGGCTTCTGCCCCCCGGGTCATGAGCCGGACTCATCTGTATGTGTCAAGCAACGAAAGAGTGAAAAGACTACTTCTATAAATGTATGTACTGGCATACATGACACTTGCTACCAATATGTGACTGCATGACTGAACTGGATTGTACAACATTTTTAGTATATAGCGAATCTATAGTAGCGAATTTACATTATAAATCGTTGCGTAAGTTAGGTTAAACTGTTTAGCGTTTTAAATTTAATTTCGATTTAGAATTAAATTTTAATATCATGATATTAATTGAATTAATATCATGATGTTAAAAGCTAAACTTAATTGAGGGACGCATTTATTGTAAGTTAGCTAAAATCTACTAAAATCATGTCATAAATCAGCTTTTTGAAAATTTTATGACTTCAATATTGAAGCTTTCTTAGCTTTGTCATCGGTCTATTTTTAGACATATTTATGATTTATAATTATTCTAATTGATGAAGAGACTTTGTGTTTCATATCATGAATCATATGATAAATCTATTAAGTAGTGGCTTATCGAGATTGGCTTTATAAGTGATCGCCTCAATTCAATCTATGCAATTCAAAATTTTAGAAGTGACTTTGACCTTTTATAATAAATTTGAGGTTATTTTGTATATCATTTAGCTACCAATAGCCTACCATGCACAATTTAATCACAGTGCCTGGTCCCGGTGACTGCCAATTTTTAAATTGAAGCTACTGGTTTTTATGCATACCTTTTTGTTTTGCGGAGTCACTCACTATTGAATTATAAGTAGATAAACAGCGTGACAAGCTAGCTTGCAAAATCTTGTAAACATTTAATGACCCAGCTTCCAATTAACAACAAAAAGCGTGCCGTAGAGCGTGCCTTACTTTATATATGATTGACCCCGTTTATAAAAATATGTTAAACAGATGTTTTTATGTGTTAAGTCACAGTTGTGTCTTATTCGTCGTCTTCATCCTCCCATTCATCGTCATCCGCGTCGACGTCCTCGTCCTCCCCATCTTCTAAGCCTTCATCATCTTCCCAGGCATCGTCACGTATACTCGATTCATCTAAAGAAGAGAGTTTCCCCCCCTCTTTCGCTTTCATGATCAGCTCCTTCTTCCAAGGAGCCGCCCACTCCCCTCGCAAAGCGAGACGGTTCAAATTCGGGAGCGACTGCGGTTGGAGGGCTTCGAGGAACGAGGTCAGCCCCTCCTCATTGAAGGGGTTGCCTGACAAATCTAGCTCGGTCAGAGACGGCGTCGCCTTCTCCCCAAACACCTCCCCGAGCACACGCATGCCCTCATTGGTCAGACGGCAACTCGACAATTCGATGTCGGAGATATGAGGCATCTTCTCTAACCGCAGGCTCTGACTGAGAGCCGCAATTCCGTCTCCTGCCCTCCCCTCTGCAAGCTCCATGTAATGAAGGGAAGGCCACCCCTCCTCAGATGCACACACAGACCCGAAGAATGCGTCCATCCCTTCCCTCCCAAATGCATTCCCTCCCAGAAGAAATTGCCAAACGTGTGACAGGTTCCTTTCTCGCACCGCCTCCCCAAGCACCCCCATCCCCACATCATCCCACCCAGCATACCTGAGCGACAGACGCGCAAGACCCGACATCTTTCCGCACCGCAAAGCGGCCCCTAGAGATGCAGCCCCCTCCCCAGCTTTTGTGCAATTGCTCAAATTCAGCACAAAAAGGTGCGGCAGCCCCTTCTCCGACTCCCTCACGCCCCCAAACAAACCCTCCATACCCACCCTCCCGAACTCCGGGTTGCCACCCAAATGTAATTCGCTAAGCTGTGGGTAATTGCCTTCCTTCACCCCCTCACCCAACCACACCAAGTCCTGGTCTGTCAACCCAACGTCTGGCAAACGCAATTGAGACAATATTAGAAAGTTCAGACTTCGAAACACCTTACAAAACTCACTCCCCCTCTGTTCCTGCCCTTCACTCTCATGCGAAGAAGGCGGGAGCTGGAAACCTTCTACTCCCTCTTCTTCGTCTGCGTTGTTGTCCCCCTGGGCCAAAAAACTCTCAAGAGCACTCAGACGCCCCTTGCCAAGAGCGTCGGCAAGGGCTGTCCAGATTGCAAGGTCAACTGTCCTTTCACCTTCGTTCGACACATTTAGTGCGAGGGCTTTCCAGCTCGGCTTTTCTGGGCCACTCAGGACTCCGTTCAAAAATGCCAAACCCGATTCCCCCTCTATGTCAATCTCGAGTCTGTGGATGAATTTGAGACCATCCCCACTCCCCAACTGCCGGGAGCTCTCTTCGGTGCACCAATGAATTTCAAGCTCTGCAGTCTCGAGAGGCGGGGCCTCGTCGGACCTCAGAGCTGCTATGAGGGCATCAGCGGCTTCCCCTGACACCCACACTCCCCTCAAATTTAGATGCTTCAAAAGGGGAACTGAGGCTCGATCCAGGGCACGTGCAAACGCAACCAATGCAGCATCGAAATCCAAAACCACTTCCTGATACTCATCCTCACCATCATCGTCTGTCTCCAGAATTCCCTCGAACCCCAAATTCTCCAATGAACGCAACTCCCCCCCTTTCACCCTTTGTGCCAGAGCCGTCAAGGACCCTGGGGACATCTGACATTCGTCTAGCTGCAGCTCCTTCAAGATAGGAAGCGTATCTCCTCTCAGAAGCGAAAAGAGCGTCGGACCCTTCACGAACGCGCCCCCCTGCAGCAACAGCCTCTCTATTTTGAGAGGTTTGACCTCCACAAAAGCAGAGGACAGAATCTGCATTCCCTCGTCATCTACGCCCGTCTCGTTCAGGTTCAGCGTCCGCACACACGACACCCTCCCCGCGCGTGCTGCCTCTGCCAGCCGCTCTATCTCCTCTCTGCCCAGCTCGTTTCCTGCAAGGGGACATAGATGTATGTGAAAAAGGGGGGAAGAAAGTAGGGAAAAGGGAAAGAAACAGGGGGCAATTGAAGTACGAACACAAGTGCCGGCATTTCTAATCTCACAGCTGCTCTCCTCGAAAGGGTGCCGTTTCGTGTTTGTTTGTTCAGAAAAATAATTGCGTGACAGAAAGAGACGATGTCCAAATGCAGCGACGAGGCTCGGAGATAAGGCAGGAGATGAGATATGTCGAGACAGCGCCTCCCAGAGAGCCACAAAAAAGAAATTCAATGGGAAATTGAGAATTTAAAAGCGGGGAGGGAGTGAAGGAAAGATGCAGGCAGAAGCGAATCAAATTGATTCGACCGCAGAGACCCACGAAGGATCAAAAAGGAAACACAGACACGCACCCAACCAAAAAGCCCAAACAGACGGAGAGGTCGTCAGACAGACAACAGGAACGAACCGACAAACGGACCTTGAAGGCTCAAGGACTCGAGGGAGGAGGGCAAAGCAGAGAATATCACTGGAGCCGCCCGAGGCCCGACGGTGGTGTCTGCAGGGAGGGGAAGAGAAGGAGAAGAAGTAGAAGAAACAAAGGAAAGCAAAGCGCACACCAATACAGTTTTTTCGCTCATCCTGCCCGCCTTCCTGCCTGCCTGCCTGCCTGCCTGCTTCTCTGTCTGTCCCCGTGGCCGCCTCACCTGCAAAGCCGAGGTGCTTAATCGCGGGTTCCCCATTCTCTCCCCCGTCTCCCTGGACCCTCTCGAGAAAGCGACGGAGGAGGGGCAGGGCCTGCTCTTTCACGGCAGAGGGACCTGCAAGGAGGCAGGCAGGCAGGCAGAGTGGATGGATTGCACCCATGCAGCTACAGAATGGAAGAGAGAAAGGAAACTCAATATTTGATAAGTGCATCTTCCTGCATCTCGCTGTCTCTGGGGCAGATAGACAGACAGATAGACAGATAGATGGACAGGCAGACAGACAGACAGACAGACAAATAAACAGATAGATGGACAGGCAGACAGAGATAGACAGACAAATAGACAAACAGGGACACAGGCAGATAGATATGGACCCACCCCAGAGAGAGGGAGAGAGAGGGGGGGGGGAGGGAGGGAGAGCATGACGAGAGAGCCCTCTGTCACGCATCAGCCAGTGTGTGGGGAGGCTCACAGACCTCCCCCTCTACTAGACAGAACACACTGGAGAATGAATGCAGTGGGCTGACCGAGTTTGAGTTCCTCCGCAGAGAGAGGGAGCAAGTCTAGAAGAAAGAAGGTTCTTCTGGGCGAAAGGGTGCACTCTGCAATGAGGAAACCGAGATAAACAAAATGTGATCAAAGAGAAACTTACCCCACACCACACACCACACAAACAGGAGAGAAGCACCAAACCGCATCAACGTTCAAAGAAGACGTCTATGCAGCACAGAGCAAGACGCGTTGTTCCCTGCCGCTTTTTTGTTTTTCTGATTGCTCAATCGAGGTACAGAGCAAAATTCAGAGAGAAAGGCTCAGAGACTCAGACACAGTCCTCTTCATCTTCTGAGAGACAAAGCACGCAGAGGGGTGTGAATCCTCTTCATCGTCTGAGAGACAAAGCACGCAGAGGGGTGTGAATCCTCTTCATCTTCTGAGAGACAAAGCACGCAGAGGGGTGTGAATCCTCTTCATCTTCTGAGAGAAAAAGCACGCAGAGGAGCCGAACGAAGAGAAGAAAGCTTCCGTTGGTGTAACCAATATTAGGTCAAAAGTTGGTCATTCATTCAAGGTGGTATTCTTTCATTTTTCATCCACTCATCCATCAATTCATTCAGGACTATCTGCACGGTCTCAGAGATTCGACTGACTTGAGATGTCCAAACTCGGACAAGAAACTCCCACCACCTTCCCCTGCATGCAGAGATAAAGCCACACTCACCATATATCTTACACACACAAAGTCTCTTGCCAGTGTGAATGCATGCGCGAGTGGACACGAAAGGAGGGAGAAAACACAACTGAGGCATCCATCAAGCAAAAGGGGTCTGCCACTTTTCATGGTGGGGGATGCATCACATGAACGAAAAACGATCGATGGAGACTCAGGAGAGGATATGGCAGGAGGATCCAAACAAACAACGAAGAAAAAGTTACATGAATTCATAAATCACGAAGAAAACAGTTAAGACAATTCCTGCCCTCCCCTTCGACGTATCAAAAGCCAACCAGGCAGCAGAGCTGCCACACATATGATCAAAAAAGTGGAGTCACATCGAACTAGCGGGTGGAACGAGAAAGGGGGGAAACCAGCACCAGGGAGGCTTAAGGGGAGGAGGATCACCACGAGCAACGCGACACATGGCAGCGGAGTGTCCGCCTCACAGGCCACCGCGACTCACCCGTTTGATCGCATACAGGCACAGGCAGGCCGCAGCGTATCCGTCTCGGCCCGAAGCCATTTGTGACAGCGCCTGCATGTTCGTATGCATCCAAGCAAGCAGGTATATGCAAGGAGAGCAATCATATGCAAGGAGAGTGAAGGTGGATCATGCATCACCCAAACCTATTTGGCACACACAGCCAGGCGGGGTTGCAGTTGAGGAGCCAGCCAAGAACGATGTGAAAGGGAAATGAAAGGAAGTAGATAGACCTCGATGACGGAATATATATGAAGGAAACAAGACAGAGACGGAGGGCGGGAAGCATGGACTGCCATGGAGGAACCCAGTTGTGGACTGCCCACCGACCTCTGCACTTGGCGTTTTGGTCTTCAGGAATTTGCAGAAAATGCCGTCCCAACTCTTCAAGTCTGACACCGCAACCTTCTCTGCATTCAGCGAGAAAGGTCAGACAAAAATGCATCTTTGAATCGAGTGACTTCCTTTGGTTTTTCTTGCTGCAGACTTACCGGCTTCTTCCCCCGTGGCCTTGACAGAGTGCTTGTCGTCCATCTTCGAAGTAGGAACTCAACAAAAGCGAATGAAAAGATGTGAAGGGCAGTTCGTAAAGCCGACAACAGGAGCCAGGCAGGACTGCGTGGACAGACTAGCTGTCTCCGGTCGATCCACTCGGCAAATCTGACAGTAGACCAGCACAGTCACGTGGGTAGCTGGTCACTTGAGGCAGAGTGGGTTCGAGTAGAAAACCTACCGGCAGGCTTCTCACAAAACGAACGTCCTCCCTGCAAGGAGGCTGCTGGCAACATTGTGGAAAAGCGACTTTCTCCGTTGGTCCGCCGTGCTTTTGAGTTATGCTTTCCTCTACGTTGTTGTTTTCAAATTGTCTTTCTATCTGTTTCGCTTGCTGCGACTGCCATTTCTTTCTTAGGTTGGCACGGGTTGGCATCTAAATCTGGTCGGTGGATGTCATTGCTCTGTTTATGCTGGCCCGTACCAGCCCTATTGCTAGGCCCCACTAGAAGTCTTGAACATTTTCTAGAACATTTTCAAGTTTACTGGAAGGTGACTGTTTGATGACTGTTTACCATACAATGTACACAAATGACAAATCTTGGAATGCCGAGCAGTCCACGGCCGGTATGCTGGGACGTGCTATGCATCCCCGAACCGTCAGAAAATCTTGGAAGCTAAGTCCTAGTATGCATGCACAACGTATTTCGACTGCATGTTGTGGATCTTTACTCCAATAGGGTCCGCGGGGGATTGGGCTCCCCCTCCCTTCCCCCCCCCCCNNCCCTCCCCCCCACCCATGCACCCACAATATTGATCACAATCACCCCAAGAAGGAAGTCTGTCTTCAAGCGCGGGCGCGCGAGCGTACGTTAACGTTGTGTGTTGGTTTTTTTTTGTATTTTGTTAGATTTTTGTATGAATTTTACAGTCAGATTGTCTTTTTCATGCCTGCTCCGAGCTGGGCCCAGCTCTGGGCTCTTCGGCGCATAATGGCGCATACATGCATCGCCTCGGGGGGCAGCTCAGCTCTGCTGAGATCAGCCGAGAGGCCCTGAGATCGCACGCACTCGCATAACGCATTTTTTCATTTTTGAGGGGGGGGGGGATCGGTTCTGTCTCCGTCACGGTCGGTGTCGCCTGAGTTCCAAAATGTGCCCCTCAAGCAACTCGCACGGAGTTGCCCATGCATATACAACGCGCGCGCGGTCCCGAAAAGCATACTTCGCTGCCGTGGCCCCCGCCCCATGGCAGCACACAACTTAGACATGCCCAAGCCCCCGATGGTGTGCATCAATTAGCGGACCCCTAAATAGCCCCCCGAGGCACTCACCCAACTGGTTGGGTGTATCCCGTGCAGATATGCATGCAGGTAAGTACATGCGGACCCTATTGGGGTAATGGACCCATGTTGCAGGGGCAATGCTGACAAGCAACCTTGAGTTTTGCAGTCAGCTGCACGGCTGGGGCCAGGCTGGCGCAAGCTCATTGATATATTAGTAGCGAAGAGTGACAGACAACTGTCCCTATGTCGTAACTCGAAGACAGCAGTAAGACCAGTGGTTGAGGGACAAAAAGAAAGTCCAGAAGAATGTCCGACTTCAGCCACGAGCTTCCACTTTTGTCTGACCTTTATCAGCAGCAGGCTTCGCGTCTTTCTGCTCTGAAGGATCAGATCTCCCTCCTGCCTCAGGGTGCTGCCATCATGAAGGAAAACGACGACCTCGCGCTCCTGCGGTACGTCCTCTCCAATCCCGAAACCTCCAAAGCAGGTGAGCACTCAAGTTGGTTAACGAGCCCCGGCCTTTTGTTGTTTTGAATGGTTCTTGAATGATGTATATATATATATATATATATATGTATGTAAAACTTAGTCAATCGTCAGTCTTCGAATGCCTCCAACCTCTTTTTATTTTCTCAGCTTGAGTTCTTTCCTCTATTCACATATACAAATGCTGCAGCCGACCTTCTTCTGAAGGCCCACGAATGGAAAGCCGCCAACCCCCATGTCATGGAGGTCTGTCCCTTGCATACTTGCATGTGAACAGGTGCAGCTTTCAATGTCCATGTTTGTACGTTGTGATACAGTCCTTGTGCGTCAAATGCATCTCAACTCGGTCAGACTAGATACGACATGGTGGATATATAAGCTTAGTCCCAGTTGAATCGGAGCTCCCCGAGCTGTTCGTGAATACAGACTCGATCACTTGCACAAACACCCTGTATGCACGCATATACACCCACATGCATGCAGGCCCTGCGTGGCAGGACGCCCTTTCCCCCCGAGAGAGAGGCGAGACTGGCCCTGAAGGCCTTCATGGCGATCGGACACCACGGGCACTCCAAGCAGGGGGAACCCATCTTCATCATCCGCCCCGGTCTGTCAGTCAGTCGGTCGGCTGCCGGTCGAGTTCGTCTGCTGAGTGCGTGTCTGCATGCTTCAGTTGCACGGGGGGAATTGTTGTATCACTTCATTGTCAATGCATCTTCTTCTGTAACGGTTCCGTGACTTCTGTGGGAGCAATCAAAGAAGCTGCAAGCAAGCAAGCAGTCTAAGAACGAAAACAAAAAAGAAAGAACCAACGAGGGAAGGAAGGAAGGAAGGAAGGAAGGAGAAACGAACGAACGAACGAACGAACGAACAAACGAACGAACGAACGAACAAATGACCCCCAAGTTGAACCAACCAGACAGGTAGACAGACAGATAGACAAACTCCCAAGGACGAGGCAGGAAGAAGAAGAAAGGAAAATACGCCAGGAAGGTGTCCATTTGCATCCCTACCTACCTTCCGCCCCTTCTTAATTCATGGCTCCTGTACGTGTCCCTTCCTTCCTCCTTCTGACGACGACAGGAATTTCCAACCCGGCAGCAGTGTGGAAGTATGTCAAGTCAGTGAGTGATTAGTGAGTGAGTAGGGAAGGAAAACGAAGGCGCCTAGCTAGCTCCTCTCTTCTCTTCACTCTTTGCATCCCCCCCACAGTAACCGATCTGCACACAATGTCCTTCCATCCATCTCCCTTTTCTATCTCTCAAGCTAGCTGCCGATACAATTCTTTGCATTGGATGGGGGTATCCGGCTCTTTCTATCTCTTTCTCTTTGTGGGCCCCCAATTTCCTTCTCTTTCTCTTTCTCTTTGTGGGCCTCCGATTTCCTTCTCTTTCTCTTTCTCTTTGTGGGCCTCCGATTTCCTTCTCTTTCTCTTTCTCTTTCTCTTTGTGGGCCCCCAATTTCCTTCTCTTTCTCTTTCTCTTTGTGGGCCTCCGATTTCCTTCTCTTTCCCTTTCTCTTTGTGGGCCCCCAATTTCCATCCGCACATCTCTCCGTCTTTCCATCCATCTCTCTGTCTATCTGTCTGTCTGTCTGTCTGTCTGCCTGCCTGCCTGCCTGCCTGCCTGCCTGTCTGCCTGCCTGTCTGCCTGTCTGTCTGCCTGTCTGTCTGTCTGTCTGTCTGTCAGTCAATCAGCCAGTCAGTCAGTCAGTCAGTCAGTCAGTCAAGAAAAGCAAACTGAGCTCGTGTCCGTTCACGCACACGCATGCAGACGCGCGACAGTGAGTGACTACGTGACGTTCAAGAACCTCCAGAGTTTGCAGATCTGTGATATCCTCACGAGGGAGACGGGGAGATTCCATAAAGTCGTCAGTTGAATTTGATTTCATTGGGTCTCTTTCTGTTTGGGTTTGTCTTCGCTTGAGTTGGGTGGATTTACTGGCAACATCTCTCTTTCTTCCTTCTCCTCTATTCTGTAAGGGCATTGATTGAAATCGGTATATCTATTTTGGGTTTCCACGGCCCTCCCTCTCTCCCTCCCTTCCTCCGCCCTTTCCCTCCTCTCTGCCTGTGCTCTGCCTTCCGATTTATATGTCTGTCTGTCTCTTTGTTTGTGTGTCCTCTGTCTGTCTGTTTGTTTGTTTATTTGTTTTTTTGTTTGTTTGTTTGTGTGTCCTCTGTCTGTCTGTTTGTTTGTTTATTTGTTTGTTTGTTTGTTTGTTTGTTTGTGTGTCCTCTGTCTGTCTGTTTAATTGTTTATTTGTTTTTTTGTTTGTTTGTTTGTTTGTTTGTGTGTGTGTCCTCTGTCTGTCTGTTTGTTTGTTTATTTGTTTTTTTGTTTTTTTGCTTGTTTTTTTGTTTGTTTGTTTGTTTATTTGTTTGTGTGTCCTCTGTCTGTTTGTTTGTTTGTTTGTTTGTGTGTCCTCTGTCTGTCTGTTTGTTTGTTTGTTTATTTGTTTGTTTGTTTGTTTGTTTGTTTGTGTGTCCTCTGTCTGTCTGTCTGTTTGTTTGTTTGTTTGTGTGTGTGTCCTCTGTCTGTCTGTTTGTTTGTTTATTTGTTTTTTTGTTTGTTTGTTTGTTTGTTTGTTTGTTTGTGTGTCCTCTGTCTGTCTCTTTGTTTGTTTGTGTGTCCTCTGTCTGTCTGTTTGTTTGTTTATTTGTTTTTTTGTTTGTTTGTTTGTTTGTTTGTTTGTGTGTCCTCTGTCTGTCTGTCTGTTTGTTTGTTTGTTTGTTTGTTTGTGTGTGTGTCCTCTGTCCGTCTGTTTGTTTGTTTATTTGTTTGTTTGTTTGTTTGTTTGTGTGTCCTCTGTCTGTCTCTTTGTTTGTTTGTGTGTCCTCTGTCTGTCTGTTTGTTTGTTTATTTGTTTTTTTGTTTGTTTGTTTGTTTGTTTGTTTGTTTGCAGATCAACATCGTGGACGGATCCCACATGAGCTTCTCTCGGATGGACCGGAGCTTCCTGGGGGCAGTGGGGGAGGCCTCGAAGAGGGGGGACTTCCTCACACCCCAACTCCTCAAAAAACAGGTGGGGAGGCGGGTCTGTCTGATCAGAGGCAGGCGGGCAGGCAGACAGAGGAGACTATCATCTAGCTGCATCATTGACTGAATTATGAGAGCAGAGAATCAATTCCAATTGTTTGACCTGCCTACCTCGCTTTGATCGACGTACTGTCAGAGAGGTACGGAGGAGAAGGGGGGGATAGGGTACCTCAGATTCCGGATGCCCCCCAAAGAACAGGTATGTCTGGTACGCGGTCGGTGAAATAGAATCAAGGTGTTACCCGCCCAATTGACTGTGTGGATAGGCTGATGTCCACCTTCTCATAAGGCAAGCCCTCAACTGAGAAAGCTGATAGATTGCTCGTCGTTCTCACCCATGCCAGGGGAATTCTGCATTTGTGTGGGGGTGGGCGTCTGGGTTCGTTGTCTGGATGGTTGGTGGATGGGTAAGTGAATGAGCGTCTGTTTCAAGGGACAACCAGAAAATAAATAATTAATCTGAGCATTCGCAAGTCTGTCTGTCTGTCTGTCTAACTACCCTCTCTGCTGATTCGTTCCTCCTCCTGTCTGAGCCTCGGTCGACAGAAAAGGAAGAAAAGACAAGTCATGCTGTCTGCCTGCCTATCTGTCTGTCCCTCTCTATGTTTCTTTGTCTGGATCAACCAGAGGAAAGAGAAGAGAAGGGAAGCGAAGAGAACAAAGAACGTTTTGCGCTCCTGTCTGCTGTCTGCAGGTGATCATGGACCCCCCCGGATTCTTCTCTGTGCTTTTTTCGATTGCCAAAGTGGTCAAGTCAAAGAAGACGCTGGAGAAAATTCACGTGCACTCGAACACGAACGGAAAGAAAAAGGATGCTTCCAAGTGCCCTGCTGTAAAGGCAGAGGGAATCATCTCGACAGAGGTAGGTAAGTGAGAGGCTGGCTGGCTGGCTGGCTGGGTATGTTGGTATGCATGGTTAGGCAGTCTCTCTTCATCTTTTCTTTCTCTCTGCTTCTCTTCACTCCTTCTTCCTTTTTGTCCCCTTTGTTTCTCCCCCTCTCTGTGTCCCTCTCTGTCTACTTCATATTCTCCAATAGAATCTTCCCCCCCCCCCCC